>OY288274.1:11098933-11186433 GCA_958450335.1 Hibiscus tridactylites
AAGAACAAAGACTAAATTGATAGCATTTTAAATATATATGGTTAAATTTATTGAATTAATTCGAATTATGACCAAATTAATAAAATGTATAAATTTTGGTATCAAGTTGGGAGAAGGTGCCTAATTTAAGTACCAATTTTTTGAAGCAAAAATTCTTTAAGTACCAACTTTAGAGAAGATGTCTAATTCAAGTACTAACTTGAGAGTAAAATTTATTTATGTACCAGCTTAGGAGATTGTGTATAGTTCAAGTACCAAATGTATATTTAAGACTTTAAAATTATATTTTTTGAACCAAAATAAATTGAAATGCAAAAGAATTTAACTAAGAGGCTCACTAGTCACTACCATATTTTACTCCACATTTGTAGATATTATTTTTAGTATTTGTTTGAGTTTGGCCCATTTAAGTTTTAAGTGGTTGATCAAGTGGCTCAAATATATTTATTTTTTTCCTCATTTGGCCCATTTAAGTTCTAAGTGGTTGATCAAGTGGGTTCAAATACATTTATTTTTTTTCTCTCATAAACTTTAATATTTTTTACAAGAATTTTTAGACCCAAGTGGGGTTTATTGACCCCACTAATCACCACATAAATCTGCCCATGTCCAATATTCGTGTAAAAATTCAACCAGTCCAATATTTTTTTCCTCACCCGATATTGTTCGAATCTCATAAATCTGCCCACCCAACCAGTCCAATATTCAACCAAACAAAACTATAAGTCAACACTCTAATTATCCTAAAATTCCATTATGAGATTCGAACAAAAAATCGATATATGGACTGTTTACCCGAAATAGTAATTCGTTAATGAAACCAAAAATATCGAAGGGATGAGAACAAACACGCAGTAAATAAATTCAAGCAAACCAATCACAACAACAATCCATATACTAAACAAGGCACAAAGAATAAAGTCTTTGAGTGGTTAAAATCTTGTCGGGGAGAAACCAAACAAAATGAATCATGTGATTTGTTCAACATGTTATGTAATTTCATCATATCATAACTGTAATTTCGGTATTTTAATTTATACAAACTAGAGTTAAACTCCCTACTATGTTGGAGATATATAAATTTTTAATAACCTATTTGATTAAAAATAATTAATTTTAAATTTATTTAGTGGTTCTAATGATAAAAGATGAGAGGTTCTCTCTAAGCGATTCAAATTCCAGCAGTATAGTTTACAAGTGTGCGTGAATTTATTTATATATGAGATCAAATTAAGATACTACCTTGTAATCAGAATAAAATGCTAAAAATAATTAACTTTAAATTTAATCTAATTAAATAGTAATTGTTTATTTAGTTTTTTAAATAATAATATTAATTTTATTATAATAGATTGTTATCCCATACACATGCGGAGAAAAATTTTATTTTCATAAGCGTCTTAATTTAGGGTTTAGGGTTTTAGTTTAGGGTTATAATGTATGTGTTTAGAATTTAGGGTTCATGACTATAATTTAGGGTTTAGGTTTTAATTTAGCATTTAGCGTTTATGGTAATATGGTTAGGGATTTGGGTTTTAATCTATAAATCTTAATTTTTAATCCTAAACCTAAAATTCTATCAATAGTCCTTAAATTCAAAACTACTACACTTAAACCCCTAGACTCTCAACCCTAAATGAAGTCCCTTAACCCTAAAACTAAGGCGCTTGTAGAAACTTTGTTTCCACAAGCGTTTATGCATGGAATAATTACCCTATTATAATGACCATGTTTGGTAAAGAGCAGTTTTAGCCAAAATTAGAAGTTTTAGCTAATATTAGAGGTTTGACCGGTCAAAATCACTAATTTGGATGTTTGGTGAATAGCGGATTTGGGTAAAACCTCTAATTTTAAAAAAACTGCTAACAGGAGCTTTTTGAAATTAGAGGTTTTAAGATAAGAGTTATAAATACCCTTTCACCCTTAATAATTATAAAAAATCTCCAAATAATCTAGATTTAACATTTTCAATTTTAATTTTTCACCCTCATATTTTTACAGCGTGACATTTGTAAATTATTTTTTTTCTTTTTATTTTTACACATTTATATTTATATTTGTATTTAATTTTAATATTTAATTATATTGTATTAAAAATAATTATATAAATTATAAATTAATATATAGATCCTTCAAATATTCTTAGTAATGTTATACTCCCTCCGTCCCAGTAAAACTGTCACATGTTGACATTTTTCTAGTCAAATTTTTTCAACTTTGACTATAATTTATTTAAATATTTTAGTTAATTAAAAATTATAAAAAATATATTTAAAAACTAGTTGATTCAAGGTTTTTAAAATATATTTCTTTATATTTTTATCAATAATAAATTTTAAATTATAAGATGTCAAAGTTGAAAAAGTTTGACTCAAAAAAAGTCAACATGTGACAGTTTTAGTGGGACAGAGGGAGTATTAAAAAATAATATTCATAATCTATTTAATATACAAAATATTGATAACTAATGAATTATTCAAAAAAGTATCAAATATAATCATATCCTTATATGTCATTTTGCTTGTTTAAATAATCAAACAACTATCAATTAATTTTATCAAACACTTTTATACAATCAGCTAATACAATCTGTTAGCCAAATTAGCTAATGCAATCAACTATCAGCTAATGTAATTCGCTATCAGCTATCCGCTAATTGTCAACATGATAAATATAATTTTTCAATTAATATTAAACTTATAATGATATTTTAAGGTTAACTATATCTATTAAATTGATTTGCATGTCAAGTTTTTTAAAACAATCATTTTAAATAATTTTAAACAAATTATTATTTGCTATTTGAATGTGGTTTTTTTGTAATCCGATTTAGTCCAACATTGTGTGTTATTAATAAATATCCTTTTCGAAATGATGTCTAGGCTATTTAGATAATTTTTTATTCTTAAATAGAAAGATATTAAACATTTAAGTATACTTAATTTTATGTCCTAATATATGTTGCACCAGCAACGATGTTACATGAAACGAATTTAATCTGAATAAATAATCAAATACACATGAGGATAGATTAAAATCGTTTGTAAAAAAGAACTCTATTGTTAATGATATTAAATTAATATCACTCACATGTTATAATTAAAATAAAAGAAGAATAAGAACAAGAAAGAGGTGAGAGATATAGAGAAACATGTATGTATTAGCTTCTCCAAATTTTATATTTATAGACGTGAAAAAAATCTTAATTTAAAACGGATATTAAATTCTAATAATAGAAGTATTATTATCCTATACACTAGCTGTAGAAATTAAAAGTTTTCACAAGTGCCATAGTTTTAAGATTTAGAGGCTTAGTTTAGGGTGTAGGGTTTAGGTGTAGGAACTTAAAATTTAGGGATAGTGATTAGAATTTAAGGTTTAGGATTATAATTTAGAATTTTTATGTTAGAGTTTAGTTTTTAGGATAATATGATGAAGATTTAGGATTTAGTCTATAAACTCTAAATTATACCCCTAAATTGTAAATTTCAACCACCATCCCTAAATTCAAAACACATACACCTAAACCGCTAAACCATACACCCTAAATTAAATATCTAAACTCTAAAACTAAAACGCTTGTAATTTTCACCGTCAATATATCAAATAATTACTCATACTAAAATACATTAAAGATATATTATCTTCTCCAAATTCTCATTCAATACATGAATATTAAATAGGCTAGAAAAGGGTATGGACCAGTACTGTTGCAGGTGGCTACCCTAAACTTCAATATCACATAAAAGTGATGGCCCAACTTGTAATACTCCCACTTTTTTACTGGGCTCAGAGTAAACGGAGGCTCTAATGGCAGATTTTATGTTATTTCTTTTATTCTCATAATTCATTTCCACAGCTGATACGAGGTTGAATTTGAATCCTTTCATGGTTAAAATTCGGTAGATAATGAATATATTTATTTATGTTAATATTATTTTTTTAAAAACTGATTTTTATTAGAAAATGGAAAAAAGAAAAAGAAAAAATGGAGTGGTTTCCATACCTGCCCAGCTTGAATATAATATATTTTAATTTTAAAACCTATCTTTCATTATAATTAATTAGGTTTCTTTTTCAATAACATGGAGGAGGCAATTATTGGTGCCATGAAAGAAACAGCTATCCACCCCAAATATATATATATATATATATATATATATATATATATATATATATATATAATTACAACTATTCAAAGAAAATTGAAAATAATAAAATAGAAAATTTGTTATGAATATTTATCTATGTGGATATCTATAATGATAAGGACTTTATCAAAGAGATTTAATTTACTTTATCATTAGAAATATTATCTTTATTATTTAGAGTTTAATGTATTATGTACTTTTTATGCCTATAAATAGATGATCTATTGAAGACATTGTATACACTTGAGTATTGAAAATAATATAAATCTCTCTCTTCCTCTCATCTCTTTGTTCTTCCATTCTTGTTCTTTGTTCTTATTATTGTTCTTCTTTATTTTATTCACAACACGTTATCAACACGAGACTTTAATCAACTGAGATCTTCATCGTTCGAATCCAAAAGAAGTTACCGAAAAGAATGAATTCGATTATAGAATGAAACTAAAGATAATTTTTTTCTCTCGTTTTTTAGCAATTGATTGTCTCTCTCTTTATATTTTAATTTTATTTTTATTTTTTTAAAGAATGGAAGCATGCTTAAATAGCATCGAATCCAATCTCACTCAAAGAATTGATCTCTCCAGCGACCCAAATCCATATCAAGGAGATCGTGGGGGAAAAGATGATTATCTTGAGTATATTTATAGATAAGTATATTTTTTATGGATTCATGATATATAATATGGTGAATTTTTTTTTTATTTTATGTAACAATGTTTTAAGTTTTACATGATATGCTTAAATGGCATGGAAAGATACGTGACATAAAGAAATTATGAGAAATTGTTTCGGTCATTTGTATGTCTACATTGTCCTCGAGAGGAAAATTATTATCGGTAAACTTTTTTTCTCTCTTTAAATTATGATTTTAATGTGCGATAAATTATGGTGAATTTCAATCTATAAAAAGATTGTTATAAAGTCTATATTTGCTCGAAAACAATATTTCTTTTTCGTCGAAAAACTCGACAATAGATTTCTCCCAATTTCGAGTTACGAAAATTCGTCTTGATCCAAAAAGTTTTATGGGAGGCATTCCCTGAAGTGAATGCAAAGCATGATGTCTATTCCATACGATTATCAATGATGGAGCAATCCCTCAGATGAATGCAGGCATGATGTTTATTCCATGCGATTATTGGAACTAGTTCATTCCCTGAAGTGAATGCAAACATGGTAAATCATTATTCAATTAGAGACACAATTTCGATATAATCCAAGTATATTGACTGGACATCCTATTCTGCGAGGCTACTGGTCTCAAAGGAGGTTTTTAAAGGACCTTGTGAACTGGTTTAACAATGCCGCGTACGAGGATTAAATCTTTTTTCTCTAAGATAAGGATATGTTAATAAAAACATACTCCACTTTTCACGACAAATAATATACTCAGACACAATATCATGAAAAAGGTTTCAAAGGCTCATTGGCTCTACTTCATTCCCTGAAGTGAATGTGAGATTATATTATAGAAAGAATAAAAGCCACATTAGAAGTTGTGGTCATGGTCGAGGCATGAACATAAACATTATGGTCATTTTAAGAATACTTCTACCTACTCGTAGTGAGGTTATAAGAATGACAAGAGCGATAAAGATCATTCTAAGAAAGTGAATCTTTTTTTATTACCAATGTGATGTTATAAACCACTGGTCTCACACTTATCATACGTTGAAAAAATCAACAATGATTGAATGATAAAGGAAAGAAAATAAAAACAAATTCTATTTGCGAAAAATGACAAAAATGATATTGGTCCAACTTATTTGGACATTGTTAGTCCAACTCATTTGAACGTTGTTAATTTCCTTATAACCCTCGAATGGAATAAATCATCTTCTAATTATTCTCATAACTTTGAAGAGAATTAATTATCTTTTTATTTATTTTACTTTATGTTTATTTACTTTATACATTAATTAATTATATTTTATATTTATATTCATGTTAATATTTATATTTATATATTATCATATTTATTTATTTTGTTTAACATGATTATTTATCAAATACAATTTATGGTGACGATTTATGCTTAGCAGAAACATAAGATATATTTTTCCATTTAAATGCAAGGGAAAATGTGAGTACTATATCTCAAAGTACTAAAAGTATTGATGCTCTAGAAGAGCAATAAGTTCTTGAGAGAAAGAACATTATGAAAAGTACATAATTACGAATATTGCAATAATTACCGCTAATGATAATAATATCGTCACCACTAAAAGTGGAAATTTTAATAGAGCAATATGAGTTCACAAAATATTCTTTTAGAATTATAGATAACATATGTTATCAATTGACATTTGAAATAAACCAATGCGGATATAAGTTTTGGTAGCCAAAAAGTCAGTTGAAAGCTCTAGAAGAGCTATAAATTGCTACCAAAAGATAATTTCTATTAAAAGTTTCGAAAGAGCTAAATATTCATATTCAAAGGAACAATTTTTATGGTTGTACTAGACGTGTACGAGTGAGATTGAATCACATATTTTAGTTTATCAAATTCAGAAATGTATATACACACTTGTATATAGTTGGCATGATCGGTTAGACCATCCTAATCAATAATCATGCGAAAGCTATTGAGATTTATATGCACATTTATGAAAAGAACCTTAAGTTCTTGTGGTGCTTGTTCTCAAAGGAATCGATTAAATTTTATTTACTAAAAAAACACGAAGTTCTTGTGTTGCTTGTTCCCAAAGGAAATGATTAAGATCTCATTTAGCAAAAGAACTTGAAGTTCTTGTACTAAAGTTGAGATTGCATGTCTTGCATATCTGAATGAAATATGAACTCATTTATCCACAAATGTGAAAAGTTTTATATGATTTTAGTAGATGCATATACATTGTTTTATCAGCTTACAACCAGAAGTTTGTGAGATTGGTTATAAAAGGATTCAGATCATGCAGTTAAACTATTCGTCTTGAAAAGCTAGTGAGTTTATATTTTAGGCTACTTCAGTTGTTACAAAGCCTATTGATTATGAAAAATATAGTTTAGCAAAATTTCAATTGGATGCCTTCTATTTAATAGCTAAACTATGAGAACAAAAGAGTTATTATTTCTATGGTGTTTCCATATAGCAACACTTATACGCATCAAGCCAACGATGTAACCCCCTCGTCCCGGTCTGGCTGACTGACCGGTCCGAGTAGGCTACACGGGGAAAACCGACATGAAACCCGTTAAGGTCCCACCTCGGTTAGCGACCCTAAATTTTTCTTTCATTTATTTTACATCTTGTCTAGAGGCATAATTAAATCCTGAGTGATCACGACAACGAAAAACAAGGCTCACGAAAAGCCCTGCAGCAAACCAGGCCTAAGCCCAACCCTTGGGACCCATTAGAGATGTCAAACAGCCAATTTTTAGGCATGTGTTTCGAAACAGATGTCACCCATTTCGGAACACGGGCTTCAGTTTAGAAAGCAAGACACCCGTACCGAAACGCTTCCACCCCGTTTCGGAACAGGGTCACGTTTTGCCTAGGCGTTTCGATACCCGTTTCGAAACAAGTGTTTATAGTGGCCAAATCGTACCGAAACGTGTTCCGATACGGGGGACCCTGAAACCACACTCGTTCCGAAACGGCACAACTCGTTTCGAAACACCTGCAACCTGCAGTTTTCCAAAATCAGTTTTACATATCTCTAAACGATCCCAAACGCCCTAAACGACCCCAAGAAGCACACACAATATACAAACACGCTCTAGAGGCATACACTCTATAGCAATCATGCTCAAGATACACAAGATATAAGATAGGCATCCAAACATAAGATCATACATTCACCAGAAGGAAGCATACATAGCTACTGATCTGCATATAAGCATATAAGATACCTACTCAAGATACACAAGATATAAGATAGGTTACATGCCTTAGCCAACAAAACATATAAGCATTCAGGACATGCAACATAAACAAGGTTTACAATTAGACATTTAAGATAGGTAATTTAAACATGGTTTACAAGCAAACCAAGCCAACCAACATCAACATGCAACAAGGAATTCACATCAACAACACCTATCCCATTGCTTGACTATTACAATCTACAACTTAAAGATCATACTTGAGCTAACCGAAAGCAACACTTGGAGGCCTTTCCTTGCCCTTGCCACCCACAAGCTACTGATCTGCATTGTCGAACAAAAAGAAGCGTAAGCATAAAAGCTTAGTGAGGGTATGCTCATAAAACAAACCTTCGACAATGCAGGGTCCAAGCACGAGCTACTACCATGATGAAATGCATGATCTTACCTCCGCTCCGTGTGAGCCTAAAACATACATGATGCATGAACATATAGTCAACATTATGCCATGCTCAACAACTCATAAGCTCAACTTACAATGATACATATATCAATGTATATTTAACAACATATATCAATGCGTATTGGAATCACAATTCATATCATATTGGCAACACATCTCAATTCATAAAGGCACATATAATCTCATATTGGCACCTATTTATGACTCGAATACGCGGATAACACGTTGGAACACATTTCCAACATAACCATTACCTTCAGTGGGATTACACTCATCACCGGTTCTCGCGGAGGGGATTTCACTAATCCTCATGCCCCATCGATGGGATTCCACTCATCACCGACTAATATAAAGATTTTCGGGCGTACCCGTACTCCTCCTTGGTGCCTTAACGCCACCAAGGCCACGCGCGACTTTGACTCTCGTATGCACACTTATCCTAATGATCGATCATTGTACCCAAGCATACTAGTGCCAATATTAATCAAATTCCATAACCTTTCACAACATCAACTCAACATAACTTCCGTGCTTAGCTCGTACTCACCATGATCACTATCATGCACGATTCATAAACCAAACCACATGCATATATCAACGCATCATATCAAGCTTCAACGACATGCATAACACATTATACATAGCCAACACAAACACAACTAGACATGAGGCATAATAAGCAATTAGGAGTTCAACCAAAGGTTTCCTAAGCTAAGCTTGAGATTAGGCTACCACTCTAATCTCAACTCTAGGTGGGTTTACCAAGCCCATCCTCGGATCACATGCTTGAACCAATATTTGAAAGTCATTTAAAAACAGTAACCACTCACCGACTACTCCATTAGCACAAGCCGACAAGCCTACCAAGCATCCAAGTTTCTGGATCCGAGCCCGAAGCTTCCCCATTGATTTCTCTTGCTTCTAACCATTCAAAAACAATATATTAACCTCAAAATCAGCCACAAACCCAAAGTTTAACACCAACACACAAATCCACTACAATTCTCACAATTCAAAGCCAAGTTCATTCTTCAATTTCTCATTTTCGTACTTCCACAAAGACCCATCAAAAATCAGCAATGTAGTCATCCAAAGCACTCTTAAACATGTTCAAAACACTACCCAAACCTAGTATAACCATCAGCCAATGATTTCCAACATCAAGAACCCCCAAAACCAACCTTTAAACCATTCAAAAATCCTATTAAAACCCAAATTCGGGATTCAACATAAAACCATGTAAAAATCAACTATGTTGGACCCTTTGGGTAGTAAACAACATGTATAACTTCAACAAATCGAAAGCTCAAGTTAAAGACAATAAAGTTTGCATTTTTAATCTAAAAACTCAAACTCCTAAACTACAAAATCTATGAGCTTTATGAAAACTAATGGTACCATCTTAAAGAGGAAGAGGAGGACAAGTTAAAACGAGATTACCTTGTAAAAATCACCAACAAAAATCAATGGAGATGATGAAATGGAGATTTGGAGAGGAAATGGCATTTGACATGAAAAAGAGGAACGAAGGAGATGAAGATAGGATTTAAAGTGATCTTTTAAATTAAAGGGGTTTTAAAAATAAAAGACCATTTAATTACACCTTTGCCATTAATGAGATGACATATCTCATCCACATTTAAAATCCATGAAATTAATTTCTAATTTAATTTGAGTCCAACATATAATATTTGTTTTGAAATCACAAAGCCCAAATAATATATAATATCATTTTAATCATAACCCGAGACCCAAAATATTATTTAAGTATTATTTTCTCCCGGCCCCCAAACCCGGGTGTTACAAACGAGTTAAAATAAACTCCCTGTTATGATTGGTTTTTGGTCAGAAACCATACATTTCCCATTTTATAATTTTTGAATGTGCGATATGAATTGCTCCACCATAACACACAAAATGGGTAAATAAAAAGGGTTGAGAATATATATTGAGTACGAGTCTCCTTTTATGTTTAAACTCTTAAACATTAATTGGAGAATCATTTATGACATGATTTTTCTCAACATTAGGGGGATAATAATCAGCTGGATAAAGAAAAATAAATTATCGTTATCTAGATCCTCGTATATAAACCAAAAGTTTATAAGATAATTCATGTTATTACATGTCAACTGTCAGATATATTTACTGACCCAATGAGAGTAACTAAGTCTCATATATACCAGCTGAAATGCTCTAAGTTTAAATTACATGTTAGAGCGAGAGGATGTAAATCATTCTTGAAGCATGATAGTTGAAATAGTTCCAATAATCAAAATTCTCGTAAATGAAAAGTAATATGAGATGGTCATATATTGGAGGTGGGTGCTCCTGAAGAGACCCAAGACATAACTAATAATAAAACTCTGGAAGAGTTTCAAGTGCCTGAAATAAATATTAAAATATTGAAGAGAGCTCGATGAGTTATGTCACTACGAGAATGGAACCAGAGAATTAAAAAGTTGTCGACAACGATTTTACAAATAGTTTTAAATAGAATACTTCTATAGAAGTAAAGAAAGAAAATGAGGATCTTGTATAGAGATCTATCAAGAAGTATAGATATTAAATTGGCCAATATAAAAAGACGCTTTGAACTTCTAAAAGAGAAGTATTTGGGCCAACAGTCCAAACACCTAAAGGTGTAATGCAAGTGAGGCACAAATAAGTACTCGTAAATTCAACTTGAATTATGATTTATGAAGAGTTTTAATTACTTCATTGTGGATGCAATTACTTTGGTAGTATGAAATATATTACATGCGTCTAATTATTTATGGATCCCTATTTATTCTTAAAGGATTTAAAATGCTAAAAGCATTTAGAAATTTTTGAGAAAATTTATTAGACATGTCTCATTGAATATTTTGGCGCATTTAATATAATCGCCTTAGTGAGTACTAATTGAGAAAATACTATAAGAATGATAAGATTTCCTTATGTATTTTATAAAGGAATTTGAATCAAGATTCATTATATTATTAGAACTCCTGAAGAGCTTTCAAAGCATTTGGTTATTTAAGGAAAGGATTTGAGAAAAATAATCTTGAGATGTGGTTTTGTCTCGACCTAAAGATCGAGCACTTAAATATTCGCTTTTGTCTATGAATGGACATAAGTTGAAAGAATCTTAAAGAATATTTAATATGGATAAAGCATATCTATTGTAAGATTTTTGGATGTGAACAAAGATAATTATATCTTTTCTTGGTTTTGAAGCATCATATATTAGTTGGTCAAGCAATATCCATGGATATACAAAGATCATTACATTTAGATATTCAAACATTCGTTGATGCCTCCTCAAATGTCGTAGAAATAATTGTTATGCACGAGGCAAGACAAAAATGTGTTTGGCTAAGACCATTGACCCAACATATCCAAAATATATGTGGATTTACTTTTACAAGATATGATAAAAGCTATCTTGTGTGAAGATAATGCAAGATGTATATATCAGTTTGAAAGTGGATACATCATAGAACATATTACTCCAAAGTTTCATCCCTCACGATCTTTAGAAAAATAATATTCAAGATTGAATTTTGAAGATTCAAAGATCTTCTGTGATGTTTTCACGAGGGGGAGTAAATACGCGTTGCACTCTTTTTCCCTTAACCGATGTTTTGTCCCAATGGGTTTTCTTGGTAAGGTTTTTAATAAGGCAACATGTTATGCATGTCAAAGATGTGTGTACTCTTTTTCCTTCACTAAAGAAATTTTTTCCCACTAAATTTTTATCTTAGTAAGGTTGTAACGAGGCACATTATCTTCATAGACATCCAAGGGGGAATGTTATGTATATTTATCTATGTGGATGTCTATAATGATAGGGACTTTATCAAGGAGATTTGATTTACTTTATCATTAGAAATATTATCTTCATTAATTAGATTTTAATGTATTATGTACTTCTTATGCATATAAATAGATGATCTAATGAAGACATTGCATACACTTGAGTATTGAGAATAATATAAATCTCTCTTTTCCCCTCATCTCTTTGTTCTTATTATTGTTCTTCTTTATTTTATTCACAACAAAATCCGAATATTTTGATTATCAACTAAAATAATTTTTTATCTTTTTAATATAATACTAATTTGATATTAAAAAATATATAAACAAATCACAACAACAACAACAACAACAATAATAATAATAATAATAATAATAATTTTATATATAAATTCATAATAATTCAAATTCAACAACGATTTATATCTAAAATTATTAAATTTGAATAATGATGTATATCTAAAATTCAATAATATATAATTTTAAATTCATAATAATTCAAATTCAATAATATATATTTTTATTATCCAATTACAACGATGTGCATGTTGATTTTTTTTTGTTGGACATTTTTTATTTAAGGGAAGGGATGAGGTCAACTGAGAGCTTTTAACTATTTGCTCTAAAGATTGTTGACATGTGCATTTTGAAATTAAAACCTTTTTACATGAAATTGATTAATTTAAGATGTATAGACTAAGAATTTTTAAAATTATGGACGTGAATTTATTAACGCAATTTGACATTTAAAAATAATTTTAATTGCATGTATATTGAGAATTCATGTAAGTCTTTAATAATAATTAGACGTGTATGCAAGTGAATGATTAAATATCATACACCAGTTTATGTATTTTCAATCAAATAACATCTAAAGATAAAAAAAAAACATTGAGAGAAAAAGAATAGAGATTATAATTAGTATCAATGAATTATATGTTTTTCGGAAGAAAAAAAACTGTAAGTAATTTTTATTATATCTGATAAATATAATATACTAACTATTTATACTAATAAACAATGAGTAAAGAATTAGTTAATAAACTTCTAACTAATTAATTAACTAATAACCTTAGCCTAACTGTTAATACAACTGTAAACACATTTATATATTCTATTAAGAATGGTGCATTAGTATAACAGTTCATTGAAAATAAAATACTAGTAATTCATATTCTAATGACAATAACATCAAATAAACATGGAAGGTTATTTTAATTGAGGATGAGTAACCTAATATAGATGATTAAGGTGCTGACAAGTGTCCTTAATCCTGGGCTTGACAAGTGTCCTAAAATTTTCACAAATGCGATTAAGGCGCTGACAAGTGTCCTAAAATTTTAGAAAAATTTATTGTTAACGGAAATTTATACCATGAGTCTGACTTACAACATCAGATATGGTCCTAACCAATGAAAACAATTTACTTTATTATTTTTTTGTCCTATAATATTTTTCAATAAGTGAATCTTCACTGTTTTTTTTCATATCATTTAAAAAATAGTTTTCTTAAAAATTATTATATTATTGAATTAATAACATAAAAATAAGTGTTGAATTATAATTTTTATTGATGAGACCATAACTGATATGGTAAGTTAGACTAGGCTCATGGTATAATTTTTCGTAATTAACTATCTTTTTTTAATGACACTTATTAATCTATGGTTTAAAATGATTTATTTTAATATAAGGGCTGAAAATGATTTGGATCTTATGATTCTCATTATAATGGTTTTGATTGTAATTGTTTTCGGTTTTGGAAGAAACATTTTATCTAAATATATTAATTTTGAAATTGAGGGGTATATTCTAAGGTTTTATTTTGATATACAATATGTATAATTTTTTTACATAATTCTTCTTTAAAAATTAAAAATTAAAACCCTAATTCTAATATTTTAGATTCTAAACATTTAAACTCTAACTCTAAATCTGAAATTCTAAAACAAACAATTTATATCCATAAACTTTAAACCCTAAACTAAATCCATAACCTTTAAATTTGACAAGCACAATCAAAATTATATTTTAAGACAAACTTTAAATCTTAAACTAAAACTCTAACCTTTAGTTTACACAAACTATATATTAAATTTTAGGTTAAAGGAGTTATTTTGCTTCCGAGTTCGACCCAAATTAATAATGTTGTTCATCGCGCGAAAACGCGTTCAATTAGTTCCTTCAGTTCACACACTGCAGCAAATTAGCTCCTTGACTAACGTTGGCCTACGGAACCGTTAATTTGGCCGTTAACTTTTAACGCGTCAGCCGTCTTCGCTGATGTAGTATACCATGTCAGCGTTGGAAAGTCAAAATGCTGATGTGGTAAAAATTATTTTTTATCTTATTTTTCATATTTATTTTTATATTAAACTTTAACCAAACAGATGATGACACATAATATATACCCTCTATTCATTTTTAATAAACATCAAATGTAAAATATACCCTCATCCAAATAACATGGCTGCTCATCTTCTTCTTCACTCCTGGTTATTTAATGCTTTACCACCAAACCAACCTCTATTTATTGAATAACCAGGGGTGAAGAAGATGAGAAACCATGTTATTGGGCTGAGGGTATATATTACATTTGGTATTTATTAACAATAAATAGAAGTTGGTCGGATGGTAAAGCATTGAGCTTTTCTCTCTTAGGCTATGAGTTTAATTCCCAACCCTTTCAAATCAAGAATTATTTTAACTCTTCACCTTAAAACCAATCAGATGATGCCACGTGTTTTTTTGCCGCGTTAGCACTTATGTCACGTCAGTATTTTGACTTTTCAACGCTGACATGGCATGTCACATCAACGAAGATGGCTGGCGCGTTAAAAGTTAACGGCACATTAACGTTATCTTAAAACCAATCAGATGATGACTGACATGGCATGTCACATCAACGAAGATGGCTGGCGCGTTAAAAGTTAACGGCACATTAACGTTACCTTAAAACCAATCAGATGATGTCACGTGTCATCATCTGATTGGTTAAAATTTAATATAAAAATAAATATAAAAAATAAGATAAAAAAATATTTTTTTATTTTTTGTCATGCCAGCACATATGTCACATCGGCATTTTGACTTTTCATTGCTGACATGGCATGCCACATCAGCGAAGACGGTTGACGCGTTAAAAGTTAACGGCTAAATTAACGGTTCCGTCGATCAACGTTAGTTAATGAGCAAATCTACTGAAATATACGAATAGAAGGACCTAATTAAACGCGTTTTCGCGTGAAAGACAACGTTGCTAACTTGGGTCGAACTCGGAGAAAAAATAACCCCTTTAGCCTAAATTTTATTTAATATTTTAATAACTAGTAACAAACTTTTAGAATTCATGAATAAAACTATATTTTAATACAAAGCTATATTTTATTCATGAATTCTAAAATTTGTTACTCTAACAAGTAAATGAAAAGAAAATATCAAAATAATTAATATATTATTTTTAGTATCAATTGCCTGCTCAATGCATAAATTGACATATATAATAACAATGTAAACAAATATTAAACATCATGTTATATTATTTTACACATTTCGGCTCTTAGCCTTTTATGGAGTTAAAATTAATAAACAAAGACCCGCAAGTTTAGAAAAGGTGTTGAAATGAAGTCGGCCAGAATTGGAGTTTTCCTAAACAACCTCATTGATAAGGTTTGTTTCAATTTGACCCCCATTACTTAACACTTATCTTTTATGTCATTTCTCGAGACCAAAAATAATAATTATTTGTGTAAAGTAGGACCGTGCAAAAAAAAATAAATCTAGAAACCTAAATCGAGTTTAAAATTTGAAAAAACCGAATCAAAATATTAAGTTTCGGTTCAATTTTTTTTAAAATGTTTTGTTTGGTTACTGTTCATAGATCTGGGTAAAATTAGGTAACCGAATCTAATTGATTATCTACAATATTTATAGATTTTACATATTAGAATATTATGTAGTTTAGCGGTTTTAATATCCCTCTTATTCTTTTTGGTCTTGAGCTCAATGACAAGGAAGTGTGAAGTCACAATTTTTAACTTTTAGTTTTTTATTTTTATTTTAACACAACCGGCTAATGATTAAATTTACCACGTTATTAAATTTGATATTTTAATAAGTGAAATAAAAAAATTATTATCGAACCGAATATTTTGATTAATCAATCGACCGATTATCTTTTTAATTGGTACAATTATAGATAGAGATTTGAGCAACCTAAATTTTTCAGTTAACAAAAATATTTTATTAGCAGTTAACTGAACCTACTTTCACACACCCCTATTTCAAGTGAGTAAAGCTTCGAGTTCAAGTTAGATTTGAAAATTTAAGATTATTATATAAGATTTAAGTTGAATTAAATTTTGAGTCCGAGACAAGAATTTGTCTCCTTGAGTTGAGTAAATTAGATACAATTAAATTTGTTTATTTAGTGAAATTTAAATTCGATTTCCATGTTTAACTTCAATATCAATTATTTATGTTCTAGTTCGAGTTTGAATTTTAATTTTTTTTATTAAGTAGAGAGTAATAACATTCTCAAAATGAATGTCAGATTGAACCCATACAAAATAAGACAACATGAATATATTTAACCGTTTGGTCAATCAATAGATCTGAATTTGGTTCACTCCATTTAACCATGGCGGAGCTGAATTCCATATTTTAAGTCAAGTGACTGACTTTTAAGTTTAGTGTCCCTCATGTACACCCTAAACACTAAATTAGCTAATAGTAGAAAGAAGAAAAGGGAATGGATGATAATAAAATTTTAAATTATACAAATGAAAAAGAATGTATAGGATAATTATTTGATTTAGTATGCATTAAATGATAATCTATATTTAGTTCTGTTTGTGAAGTTAAATTTTTTTATATTAAATTTAGTTTTGTTGGTATGTCGTTGGTGCAATAATCGAACATGCTTAAACATTTAATATTCTTCAATTTAGTAGTGGCAATAAATCTAAATAGTATAAATAATTTATCCAACTATATGTTCAAAAATATATATTTCAATTCCCCCCCCCCCCCCCCCCTAAAAACTATATATCTAATGGGTATTTATTATAGTGCTAATTCGCAATACTCATGGTAGTGAGGTAGTTGCTTACAAAATTGTTAAAAAAAATAATTAGTAACTGATCTAATATAATGAGATATTATGTCTTTTAGGTAAAATGAGAGATTTAAATTTTAATATTATGAATAAAATAAAATAAATTAAAAAAATGTTTTTATTATAAATTTTTATAATATTTAATCTGAATTAGTTAACAAATGACCGGATGTTGATGTTTATTAAAATAAAAAAATGTAATTAAATCATTTTTCAAATATGAATTGATTTGTTTAAGTGAAGATAAAGAGATTTTTGTCAAAAAAAACAGCACATGCTATAAAGTACATCCTTTTGCCAATGTGATTGATGTGTAGTTAAGGGGACCCATTTTTATTTATTTATCATACTTGTTAGTAATTTCTTTAATCATAATTAAGGTGATTAAAGGATTTTTATAAAGTATTGTGTGGCAGTCAAATAAGTTCTCATGTAGAAAAATAAAAGGTGATTGGATTTGGTGAGCTAATTTAGCAATTTTGCCAAGATTCCTTCAAAGAAAATTAGAAAATCCCTTCAAAATTTCAATGGACCCTCCTCCCTCCATACTATCACATGTTGCCCACTAACATCTACATCTCAACCATTTAATTGGTAGGGCCATAGCTTGGATGTGACATTACTAAGATTTAACAGTGTTCATTTAACTGTTAAACTTTGTTAATTCTCAATGTAGTCATACCAATTTTGATCATGCCCCCCCCCCCAAAGTGAAAATGAAATTATAAAACATCAAATCAAACCATGTACTTTGAAGGGATTAACTTAAATCTTTTCCTTTCTTCTTAGTAAAGAATCTTTAAAATCACTATGCAAGAGCTCACAACAATCACTGAATTCAAGAATAAAACCTACAAATATCAGATATAATAATAAGATATATTATAAGAATTCAAATTTAAAAATTAAAAATGATGTTATTTTAAATGTAAATAATAAAGTGATATCGAAAAGAAATTTCGGAGTTGGAACGAAGCTATATGTGACAATGGTAGACAATTACCATAACAAAATTTAGTCAAAGCACTTGAAAAAAATGAAGAAAAAATTGAAACCATTTAAACCTCACTTTCCAATGAAGACCATAAGCCACATGATATTGCTTAGGGATATTGGAAGAACACAATTCACAATCCCTCTAAAAAGAAGATTTCTCTTCACCTCAATTCCCCCGATCTCTCTTGTTACAATGCCTATTTTTTTTCAACTCTAAACAAGGACCTTTTCTCTCTCTCTTTTCACTTTATGTGAATGGCCCCAAGTCAATTAGCTTAGTGGCATTTTGGGTCTAGGAAATGACACATGTCATAGGGTGATTGAAACACGTGTCATTAGGCCACCCATTGGCAGGAGGCTCTTGTTCTGGCTTACTTGGCAGTTCCAATCATACAACAACATGTGTCACCCATAAATTCTCCAACCTATTGCAACACCAAAACCCTCCAAAAAATTATTGATGTTAGTGAAGTGAATGAAAATGGGGGCCCTAAATGATGGATCCAAAAGGCAAAGTACAGAGTAAGGTGCCATGGATTTCATTGTAAGCAAGTGAAAGAACTTTTATTTTATGGGTTAGCTAAGGGAAAAAGAAAAAGAGATTTCTCTTTTCTCTCTTCTTATATTTCTCTCTTCCATTCCTCCATTTCCTCTCTCTTTTCTCTTTCTCTCTATGAGAAAGAGCTATGAAGAACACGATACGGTGCTGCATCTCTTGCATTCTTCCATGTGGAGCACTCGATGTGATTCGAATAGTACACTCCAATGGCCGCGTCGAGGAAATCAGTGGTACCATCAAAGCCGGCGACATCATGAAGGCTTACCCTAAGCACGTTCTTAAGAAACCCTCCTCCTCTGCTTCCGATGACGGGATGGTCCCGAGAATCGTCGTCGTCCCACCCGAGGCCGACCTACAACGCGGGAAGATTTATTTCCTTATGCCACTCCCTTCGGCACCCGAGAAGACCCGATCCAAATCAACCAAGAAGAAGAAAAGTGACATTCTCGACAGCAGCAACAACAACAACAGGAGCAGACAGAACAGTCACAGCCGTAGCAGGAGCAACGCCGACAAGAACAACACGGTTTCGATGACGAATCTCTTGGTATCGGATCAGTATTTAAGCGAGATACTTTCGGAGAAGCTGTCGACGCAGAGGGATCGAAGAAGGGGTCGAGTCGGGGTGTGGAGACCTCACTTAGAGAGCATCTCCGAGTCTCCAAACGATGGTTGATCGCCATCAAAGTACACAGTCACACAGTGTTATATTACTACTACAGTACTACTGCTGCAGTTTTCTTCAAATTTCAATCTCATTCATTTTTATCCACCTAATCATCCATTATAGGGTTCAAGCAACAAGCTGCTTATTTGTTTTTGTTTTTTTTACTTTTATTTCTGCCCTTTTATTAGTTTTATTTTGAGTTTTTGTATATATAGGCAAGGCATAGAATGAAAATAATATTGCAATGCAAGAGGGAAAAGGAAAAGGAAATGAGCCTTAAATCTGGAAACTGTGGTGATAATTCATACAACACATGCAGATGTTACGGGATCTTGGGTCCGATGATTTGCCACACTTGCCCGGTTTTTAAGTGCCAAATCTCTTGGAAGTTGTAATTTTTGTATATGCTGAGAGAGGATTATTTGTGGAATTTTATTCAATTGAGTACAAGTAATTACTATCCAAAGGAATTAAATTTATTGATAGGAATTAGTAACTTAAAGCCAGATAAGCATTAAGCATAAATTTGGTACGGGTCAATTCATACAATTTAATATTATAATCTCTTAAAAAGGGCTCAATTCAAAGGTGATGAACATGATGATGTGAAGTCTTTGTCACTTTCAATCATGGATAATTTACGGATTTAGAAATTAGATATATTGTTTAAGTTTTTATTGACATCAGATCATCTTTCTCTTACTATAAAAAATAAAGAAAATTCTACATGCTTTTTTAAAATTAATTTTAATATTTCAAATAAGAATATCTAAAAACGAGATTTTTTGTGTGTGGTTAGTTCCCTAATTTGTTATAAATTTACTATTATTAAATAAGACTTGCAATAATAGTCTGAATTCATCTATTTGGGTAGAGAATTAATGATTTACAATATACTTCAATTATTGAGAAATCCTTACATATTTGAAAGTAAGATAATGAAGAGGGTCCTCGTATGATATCAAAATGGTAAAATTTCAGTCAATTTTTTTATATGTTTAAAGAGAATATGTTATGCTTGATTGTATCGATTTCCTTCAACAGTTATGGATTACCAAGTGGTGGAGAAGTTAGATTTTTTAGTGATTTTGTAGGAGGTAAAAAATAGTTAATTGACACAAAAATTTATAATGGTTCGGCCTTCTAACAAGCACCTACATCCACTACCTTATCATCCCACTAAAGATTTCACCAAATTCACTCTTGAATTTCTTCCCCTTTTCTACGCTAAGGAGGCAACCTTTACACACTCAAAGCTTTCTAACCCAAAGCTTGAGTAAACCCTCTTTACGAGAGAAATTTGAGCAAACTTAAAAACCCTCACTAGGTAGATAGTTTGCACTCTTAAGCTCACTCACCCAATTCTAAACACTTGAGCAAATATGATAATTTTGGCTCACAAGTGTTGTCTATACTCCCAAATATGTTTGTAGCCGTTTAGGACCGTTGGGGTTAAATTGGAGCCGTTGGAGACTTTATTTCCCACCATAAATGCAGTTCTGGTGATGTCTGTTTCGATACACGCATAGTTGTATCGAAATGCCCTTATTCAAAACTAGCCGTTGGAGTCTGATGCAGTGGCCCGTATCGAAACACCTTTAGGCCGTATCAGAACGCCCGTACCGAAATGCCTAGTGTCGTATCGAAACAGCCTGCAATTCAAATAGTCGTTGGAAAATAACCGTTGGGAGTTATAGTCGTTGGGGTGTATGCCGTGTAGGCGTATCGAAACACCAAAGGGTGTTTCGAAAACACATATATCCGTATCAAAATAGGTGAACCCTATATCGAAACGGGTTCTGGCAGTTTCAAAACGTATCGATACAAATTATGCCTATATCGAAACGGGTACATTAAAAACACTGGTTTAGCTACTTAAAACGTTTCAAACATTGCCAAAACCTTTTGAAAACACCTCAAACTTATTTTCAAGTTGTTTTTGACTTAAAGAGTATTTTAAATTCTTTTTAATTAAGTCCAAAACATTTTTCAATTATTATATCAAAACATATATTTCTACAATCTCCTACTTTTTGATATAATAAAACCAACTTGAAAAATTGTTTGGGATTCTCCCTTAACATTTTAAAATTTGAATAAGAGATTTTAAAATTTGAATAAAGTTAAAGCTCCTCATTATTCTCTTGAAAAATCAAAATTTTAAACAATTTCTTCCCTTTTTGTTATATCAAAAAGAATTTAAAAGACATTAGGCTCAAAATAACATAAGAGGTTTTTTAAATTTTTTTGTCATAATTAAAAAATTTTGGTTTTAAAATTGGCTCCCCCTTACTCAAAGCATCAAATAATTTTAGTCCAACAATATGATATTCTAGTTGTAAAAAAATAATCTAATTAAAATAAAAATAACTAGAAAATTTTACCAACACTTGAACTTCAAGGGAGGATGTGAAGCCTTCCTTCTTCAAGTGTTCTTCCTTGTGTGTATGGAGTTCCCCCCTCAAATTTGGACTTGTTGATCACTCTCCATCACACCTAAACAAGACAATCAAGTAATTTTTGGTATCCAAATTACTTTGGATCCATAGACGTTAGTTGCACATAGTTTAGTCCCTTTATGAATCAATTTGTCAATTTCATCCTTTTTAGTTGAAGTACTTAGTCCTTTGGGGACCCAAATACTTCTAAAAACTTTTCTATTTAAAAATCTAGGGGCACTAGATTGTCTAACATAAAAATTTGATTTTCCCAAATTGATTTTCTTTTGACGTTCATTAAAAATCCAATCATTTTCCTTCTTAAGATCTTCAATTTCTTTTTGATGATCTTTTTTCATCGTTTGAAGCAAATTTTGTAAATCTAAAACTTTAAGTTCAATATCTTTAAATTTTGCTTCAAACTCTAGATTTGTTTTGGAAAGCAAATCATTTCCCTTTTTCAAATTTGAAAGCAATTTTTTTTGTTTTTAGAAAAGGATGTCTTAAATTCCAAAAGCAAATCATCATAGGCATCTTGTAACTGATAAAAGTATATGAATTTAAACTAGATGAGTTAGAAGTTACCTTTCCCTCATTGAGGGTCATGAAGCATATGTGGGCTACCTCATTATCGGTGGAGTCTCCATCACTTCATGTCGTCACATATGCTTTCTTTGAAGATGATCCCTTTTTGTTGGACTTGTGGGAATCCATCATCTTCTTCGATTCATGCTTGGATTTGGCCATCTCGCTCTTCATGAATCGGGAGAATTTCTTGAACAGATGAATCATCTCTTCATCTTCACTTTCCTCATCGCTCAAATAAACGTGTTGGCATGCAGAGGATTTGAGAGCTACGACACTTGCGTTGACGCCTAGCTCCATGAATTTCTTCTTCCACACCTTCTTTATCTCTTCCTTCTTCTTCTCCTTTTCTTTTTCTTTCTTCATTTCATGAGTGAGAAGAGACCCCATGAGTTCATTTAGCTTCAAGGTCATTAGATTTTTTACTTCGATGATGGTGGTCTTCTTTGAGTCCCATGACTCGGGAAGAGAATAGAGAAGCTTTCGGACAAGCTTATATTCTGAAATGATTTCTCCATAGCCTTTGAGTCCATTTGTGATAATGGAGAATCTATCGAACATCTTTGTGATGTCTTCATCTAGTTTCATCTTGAAGTTTTCAAACTCGTGGTTGAGGAGGCCGATCTTGGTCTTCTTTACTTCGTTTGTTACCTCGTATGTGACTTCAAGCTTGTCCTATACTTCCTTGGCATCTTCGTAAGAGGACATCTTCTCATAGATCTTGGGGCCAAATGCACAAAAGAGGATGTGCAAAGCCTTGTAAATTAGCTCCATCTTCTTGCGATCATCCGCACTCCATTCCGCTTTTACTCTTTGTGGCACGTAAGGACCGTCTTCAACAATATCCCAAAGCTTATAGTCTTTAGATTTGATGAAGAACTTCATTCTAATCTTCCAATGAGCGTAGTTGGTCCCGTCAAAAAAATGTGACTTGTCGATGGATTGCGCCATTTGACCTATTGATTGAATTGTTATATCGAGCTTCCAGATTGCCTCAATAGGATGTTAATCCCCTTTGATTTAGCATCGCTCTGATACCAATTGTTAGGCTTGATAGGCTCGATTTCCTTCAACCGTTATGGATTGACAAGTGGTGGAGAAGTTAGATTTTTGGGTGATTTTGTGGGAGGTAAAAAATAGACAATGAACGCAAGAATTTATAATAGTTCGGCTTTCTAAGAAGCACCTACATACACTACCTTAGCTTCCCACTAAGGATTTCACCAAATTCACTCTTAAATTTTTTTTCCGCTTTTTTTAGGCTAAAGAAGCAACCTTTACATACTCAAAGCTTTCTAACCCAAAGCTTGAGTAAACCCTCTTTATAAGAGAAATTTGAGCAAACTTAAAATTTCTCACTAGGTAGATAGTTTGCACTCTTAAGCTCACTCACTCAATCCTAAACACTTGAGCAAATATGACAGTTTTGGCTCACAAGTGTTGTCTATACAAAGAATTGACAATTAAGTCCCTAAGACAATTTTCTCATCATAATGTTGTTGACAATTGAAGCATTAGTCTTCCCTTGATGCTTGGAGATCCCTTTTATACTCCCAAATAAGTTTGTAGCCGTTTAAGATCGTTGGGTTGAATTGGAGCCGTTTGAGACTTTATTTCCTACCATAAATGTAGTTCTTGTGATATCTATTTTGATATACGCGTAGTTGTATCGAAACGACATTCTTTAGAACTAGTTGTTGGAGTCTGATGCAGTGGTTCGTATCGAAACACCTTTGGGCCGTATCGGAACGCCCGTACCGAAACGCCTAGTGTCGTATCGAAACAGCTTGCAATTCAATTAGTCATTTGGAAATAGTTGTTAGGGGTTATAGCCGTTGGGGTGTATGCCAGGTGGGCGTATCGAAACACCAAAGGGTGTTTCGAAACCTCACTTATCCGTACCGAAATAGGTGAACCTTGTATCGAAACAGATTCTGGCAGTTTCAAAACGTATCGGTACAGATTATGCCTGTATTGAAACGAGTACATTAAAAATACTGGTTTGGCTACTTAAAAACGTTTCAAACATTGTCAAAACCTTTTGAAAACATCTCAAACTTATTTTCAAGTTGCTTTTGACTTAAAAAAATATTTTAAATTCTTTTCAATTAAATTCAAAATATTTTTTTAATTATTATATCAAAATATATATTTCTACAAAATAAAAAAAGTCAAATATAAGAAAACAAATATTCATACTCAATCATTACATATCATACAATTTCTGTAAAAATTGAAAAAGAAAAATCAAATACCCTACACATGTTCATGAAAAGTGACATGAAATGGATCAACAAGCACATGATCAATCAAAAGTAAAACATATGTATATGGGATGTTCCACGATCAAGATCAAATTCAAAAGGAAAAAGAGTTGAGCACATGGTATTAATATATATTCTTTGATATGCTAGAGTCCATAAACATTTATGGAGCTTGGAACCACATTGAAATACCCCCATCACTTAAGAAAAGAAAAAGAATTAGATAATTAATTAATTAAATCAAAGTGACATTTGAGAGTGTAAAGGAATAATAGTCCCCACTTTAGAATAATTATAATTTCTGGGGGGCATATAAATGTCTTTCAACCATTTTGTTGTTGTTGTTTTACAAGATGGATTATTGGCTACACCATCCATTTAAGTTAAAAAAGGCGTAAAATACACTTAGATGACACTAAATTTTAAGTTTAGTAACAATTATATCACTGAATTAAAAATTAATTTTATTTTAATATTACGTTTTAGTTTATACATCAAATATACCATTGATCGTTATAATTCATCTACATAATTACTATAATCGATATTAAAATTAAAATTATAGTTTACCCTTAAGCTAATATAACAGTAAAGTTTGACCTCTACATTGGCTGGATCATCTGTTCCTGCTGCTGGAATGTCAGTTCTGGCCTCCCTGTCATAGTAATTAATTCCATCATAAAACATACATACATATAGATAAATGTGTGGATATATGTTTCTGAATCTATGATCTGCAAATTTTATTTTTATGGTTTTTTCTGCAGTCCCACCATCTGGGGCCAACACAAAGTTAGCAGAAGATGGATATCATTGTAAAACAAGTCTATTTCAACTGATGCCTTGGTATCTGCTTTCATCCAGTTAACTTTTATTCAATGTGTCCTTTTCCCTATTTTTTAAATTCCCTTTTCTATATATGTATTAAAAATATTCTGATTACTAAATTTACCAGCAGATTACATGCAATTATTGCCTTGTTTCATACATTGTAGTATTATAAAAAAAAGATTGAAAAAGGAGACTACCTGGCTGTTGTTGAACTTTCAACCTTGTAACCAGTAAACATCATGAGACCCACAAAAGGGTTGATGACTTGGTTTTTAAATTGTGACCCTTTTGTCTTCCTTTTTATTCTGTATTTAAATCCGATTGAATTTTAACTCGATTAATATAATTATTATTTTAACGATCAAATAATTGTATCATACATATTTTGTGGAGGATTTCATGAAGTCTCAAGTTAAAGGCTGTTTGCCGACATGCAAAGGAGGGAAATTATTATGGGAGGATTGATTCCATACCACCTTTAGTGGATTAAACAAGACTTTGGAACAAAGTGCTTGAAGTTTGGAGTGCTCAATATTGAACTTTTTTAACATTACAAAATTCAAAAAGAAATTTGAATCATGGGATTTGCTAGATCACACTAGATTTATGTTAACTAGAGAATCAATGTGTTTGTACATATTCATTTATATAATAACATGCGATATTCAATTAATGAAAAAAGCATTACCATATCCAAATAATTTAATTTCTTTCCCCCAAATCATTGCTAATTTCTTATGATTAGTTTTTTTATTTAATAAGAGTAGCTAATTAATAGTAGGTCTATATTTGAAAAGAGTTAAAAAAACTCAACCAAACAACCTGAAAAAATAGAAGATACGAAGAAAAATGTGAACATTAATAATACTAACATAAAAATGAATATAACAGTGATTGCATGTTGACAATTCACTTTATTTTAACTCAAGCATGGCCTATTTGTAGGTGATTGTGAGCAAATATAAATATAAAAAAAATTAACTCGATGGTCCAAATTAAAGATACATTAATAAAATAAACTTATTCTCTTTTTGTGTTGAATAGTGATTAAAAGGATAATTTATCTTTTATCTTATTATTAATATTTTTATTCATTTTATGTGTAACATTGTACATATTAATAATTAAAAAAAAGATGATTCATTTCACCATTCAACTTTTGGTTCAATTTTATGTCCATTAATTTAGAATATAATAATTTCAAGCGGCGGAGGCGCCTTTATCTGCCGCATTGTTTTATATAAAAAAATCACTATCTCCATCCTTTTTATTTGTTTATTTATTCATAATCTGATTTTTTAAATGGATGTTTGTTCATTTTTTCCTTGCATAATTTAATGTCACACTTTGATTTCAGCCCATGGTTTATATCTCATTCTTTATGCAAATAATTTGGATTAAAATGTTCCAAAATGGATCGCCAATCTTGTCGACACCCATCTTTACAAGTGGCAAAACTAAGAAATGGGGGCCATTGCCTTTTGCTTATGTGTATATAGTAGTTAAGTATACCATAGGGTTTGGACCCCCTACATCCAATACTAAATTTAGGATTGACATGAAAGTACAAACATCAGGCTTGGTTTGGTAAGGATTAATGAATAAGGTATACTAGTTTTAGGAACATTTTCAATGTATCGCATCTTGTATATAATTGCCCTTGCTTTTAGCTCTTTTATTTTGATATAGACAGTCAATCATTTTCTTTATTTAAACTAATCTAAATTATTATAAGAGCCTTTTTGAATTAGTGTTTGTTGATGAGTAAAATAGGATGACAGTAGTTGTTAGAGTTCAGACAATTCATCTTTTTTTTAGTAGAGAGTCGCAATCAATAGTAGAAAAAATGAGAATGAAAATAAAGAAGAAAGTAAGGTTAGCGAAAATAATCCACCGTGAGTGAGGGTTCTAGTCCCTTTTTTTTTTCTTTCATGTGTATTGGTATATACTACCCTGTATATACTATTGAGATTAGAAATTTTTTTAACTATTGATGGGTTAGCATGATAAAAGTACAACAATGTTACAATGAAACTATACGTGAAAATAATAATTAATTATCTATAATTTTATTCCATAATTATCTACAATGAAGTTGTTTGTGATTAATTATTTATAATTTCATTCCGTAATTATTTAAATTGTATATTTTCTTTCTCTTATTTTTCGTGTTCAATGCTTTTTGCGATCATGTTCTTGACATGTTTCTATTGTATACACTTTATTTTCTTTTCCTTTCTTCCTTCACTTTTAGATTATATTTTCCTTTAAGCCAAACATGGTTTAAGAGAGTAGCATAAGTAATGATTGATGGGAATATTATTGATTTAAAAGATACATTCAGCAGTTTCCAAAATGTGCGGTGGAATGGAATACAATAATTATTCATTTTGTGAATTTAAAAAAAAAAATCTCTTTGGGGTTCAATGGTTTAGAGACTTGACAGCTAATTTCGATTTCCAACCCTTAGTTTGTTTAGCTAAATAAAGCTTAATGAAGTCTGGAAAAGTACAAGTTTCTTCCTGTAGCTGAGCTGCAATCAATGGCCACCATTTTTGGTAGACTTTATTTTGTAAACGATTTCGATTTCATATTCTGTTTCTAATAAATTTCTTGTTGGACTGAATGAAGCCCAAATGCATTTCAACTCTCAGTATGGGTTCGGTCGAAAGAAGAAAATTTTGATTGGGCTGTTTTTAGTAGGAAGAAATTCCATTCTCCTGCATTTAGATTATTTTGGGTAAACTACGCAAATAGTCCCTAGATTATATGGTATTGTTTTCTTAAATCTCTTAACTATGAAAATTTACGAAATCGTCCCCAAACTTAAAAAAAAAAAAGTAAGAAGTTGGTAATGTTGCAGATTGTGGGCTTTTTCAAGAAGTTATCGTCACAAATACGGTCCCAAAAGTAGACAAGAATTACTTTACTTCCCTCAGTTGACAGTTCCATGTAGTATTTTTGAGTGAAATGAGCAAAGCTGTTTTGTCCTTCAAATATATGCATTGTGCAAACTTAATGCCTTGGTTCCAGTTGTAAACAAATGTCTGCTAGGATGCAATTATATATAACTAACTAAAATGGTAGAAGAAAGAAGTAGTGACATTGACATTTGACAATGAACATTTTGAGGTATATAATATAAGAGCGAGAGTTTTGAACAAAAAAAAAAATATTAGAGCGAGAGAAACATGGAGCAGCAGCAGATTGCCCTTTTCGTATAACCTTCCTCCCCTCTGCAGCATCCTGCACCAATCAATGAGTTTATAAAAGAAATTACAATATTCAGTATTTGTGTTCCTTCCAAGTCTACATTCATTTATACGTACATGCAGAGGGAGAAAACCGGTATATGTTATAACCCAGCTGCTACGCTACATAATCTACTATTTTTTCTAATCAAATTTTCTGTCACTTCTCATACGTATATATACCTTATTGTGAAACACTTATTGGTACCGTATGTATCTCTTTAATCAAAGGAATTATTTATTTTTTTGCTCAGAAAATATAATTTTCTTAGGGATAATTAACTCATACAACATAAAGAATTCCTCCGGTACACAATTTCAAAATAAGATTTGGAAATAATTTGGGAAAGACGATGCAGAAGACAAATTGGTGGTATTCAGAAATCCTTTAACAAAAATATAAAATAGTAAAAAGAGATCCCATTCCCTCTAAATGTTAATAACGGTAATTTTATCAACCAAATTAATGTTAAATCAAGATTACGATTCAAATATATGCATTTGAGTTGCAATTCTCTTACACCATGCATGTAGTAAAACTCATGTAATTTTATACACATTCGGACTGATAAATGGATAAAAATCTTTCTTTTTCATAAAAATCTTCTCAATTATTATTGTTAATCTCTTTTCTTATCAAATGATCTAAAAAAGTGTAAAATTTAAAAGTTTTACATGAATAAAAAATCCAACCTCTATAAATCTGAATTAACCCTCTTAACAATATTTCTGACTTCACCCTCTGTTACTATCCAAATCTAAATCCGAATTAAATAACATTATTCACTGGATATCTAAATCTACTAAATATCCATATTCAGTAAGTCTAGTTAATTTTCAAAACTTTGCATTCTAAAAAAAAGAGATAAATCTTCAATTTAAGATGTCTTAATTCAGTATCCGCAAAACTAAAGTGAATTCAAGTGATGCATTCGAAATCAATTATTCATGTCAGTAATGCAAATTTAAATATCTATAACTTTGTTTCAAAAATAAATCTATAATTTAATTTTAGTTGAAGCCTAAACTAAGGTTAATTAAGTATTAAGATAATATCAATTTTTAGTTCAGTGGTTTAATTAAAGCCTAAACTAAAGTATAGTACTAAGATAATATCGATTTTTAGTTCAGTGGTATAGTTAAAGCCTAAACTAAAGTTCAATACTAAGATAATATCGATTTTTAGTTTAGTGATATAATTAATATTAAACCTAAATTCCAATGGTATAATTGATATTAAACCTAAAGTTCAATATGGTATCTGATGTAGTTTACACTAATTATAATATTTAAATTGAACTATTATTTGAATCTTAAAATATTTTAATTTTTTAAGATTCCAATTTTTCAATTGGCTACAAGGATTGTTACTTTGATCACATCCAACACAACCTTTTGGCATACACAATACATTACATTCATTTTAAAAGAATCAATGAATTAAGGAGACGATCATCCAAGAACAACGGCCATAAAACAAAAAAAAACCTATAATTTTGTTAACCACTAGTATTGGACATAATTTAGTGTATCTTATTATATTCATAACAATTGGTTCCACCACAAGAAGATTAATATGTAAAATAATTTTGGGCTACAACGTGTACTGAAAAATTTTGAAGCTATTTAGAATATATATCAGATTAATTATTTCATTCACCAGCGATGGCTTTTTTCATAGGTAGGATTTTAAAAAAATTATGTGTCTTATTTTGGGTGTCGTAAACTCTAAATTTTAAAATTCTAATTTTTAGTGTTTAAATAAAACATGAGATGACTTTAGAATTTCACTTGTGAACATTTTCACTGATAGATCATAATATTTTCTCTGTATATAATATAATATAATGTAATAAAAATTTAAATTTTAGTTCTAACTTTCAAATCGGATTAGAATATATATAAATATAAATTTCAACATGAGAAATATGATATATATATCATGATGGACATTCATACATGGGGGGCATAAAACCAACACAATAAAAAAAGAGCCCAAAAAACAGGGAAAGGTAAAGAGGTGGTAAAAATAGTTTCAGAAGGTAAAATTACCTAAAAGAGTCGACGGGTGAGTGCTAAAAACTTAAAATTAGGGTTTTGCAGCAGGATAAAAAAAAATTCTGCCCCTTTTGCTGCCTCTATGCCCAACACTAAAAAAATACAACAAAATTAAATTTCAAGCATAACTCTAAATTCTAAACTATAAACCCTACATCATATACCTTAAAAAATACACTCTACCCTAAATTTCCTAAACCTTTAACCATAACCTCTAACTTAAAACCCTAAACCTTAAACCTAATTTTGAGTGTGGGACACAAGTAGGGTAAATGAATTCCATCCTTTGCAATAAGGGTTTAGGGTTTGTTTTCCAAATTTGTTTTCTTTTTTATGCAACTATTCAAGAAATCCTAAGGTTTCGTTATTAAATTGAGGCTGAATTGTTTATATATCTTTTAAGTTACACATTTTTTTTAACCTGGTAATGAAATTAAGCAGAAAAATGTAATAATTATGGCAACGGAGGAGGGTTCATATTCAAAGTCAAAAGAATTACCATGAAAGCTCTTAGTTAGAGCTAAGAAGGGCAGGCTGCTGTTTTGACGATGAATTAGCCCCGTCCTTCACGTTGGGTTTATTTTGAATCATCTTCTTCTTTTTCTTCTTATATGGAATCCCTCTGGCCTTAGCCTGACATTCCTTCACTTCACGCAAGAAAACCCGAATCGCTCCGTTTCCGAATGGGTTATTCTCTGGTGACCCGCCGTGTTCTTCGTAAGCGGCTCTTAGGCGTCCGATGAGTGCATCGAGGCTGCCCCAAGCTTGCCTTAGTGGACAAGTACAAGGAGAAGGAGGGTCAGGTTGTCCGAAAAAGACACATCCATGTAGGTGAACCTTAGTCTTCCCGAACTGATCAAGATATCGAAGAAAATCGAGCACATGGTTACAGTTGCACTGTGACAGTGCAACCGGCGGCTTCTTGTTCTTCAAATACTGCCCGAAAGTGTTCCAGTCTCGCCGTTTCTGCGACTCGTACCTGCTCAAAGGAGCAGACGGCTGATCGAGCTGGTGATGGTGGTAGTTGTGGTGGTTGCCGGAGGATCCCAATGACCCTTGGGCCGAATCTTTGGTTATATCACCTGACATGATTAGCCCGATTCGATCTTTGTTTTCCAAGCAATTCTTTGAGTATTTTTGCCAGTAAATGAAAGTAGAGAAAATGGTTGGGATGGTGCAGTGGACAGAAAGATGAAGATCACACCTTTGGGTCTAACTGAGGAGACATGCTATGGCCCCTCTACGATGGTGCTTTTCTTCATCTTTTTCTCTCCTATTTCTACTTTTCTCCGTTGACACTAACGTATAGTTTATTTAATTCATTTTTTATAATATAATCACAATCATTATTCATTTGTGTATTTGCCAATGTAATATTCTCATATTTTCATTTGAATTATTTTCACCATTATCACACGCAATATATAATTTATGATCATTTAATGAGTGAACTGTAAAGACAGAGACAGAGTTAAGAATTAAAAGCAAAATATAAATTTTTAAGAGGGGGCAAATTCAAAATTAATCCAACTTCAAAAACTATATATATGTATTATGTTGGTGAAAATGACTGCAAAACGAGTTGATTAGCACTGACTGAGAATTATAAAATTCAGAAAATAAAACGAAATAAACCGTGTCGTGGTATGTTGGCCACTGCCTTAGAAACAAATCTGCCTCGAACAGTGTAGTCGCTTCACAGGCAGAATGTCCCCGAGGTGAACACGGACGCTCCAAGAATCGTACACTCGACTCCGGAGTGAACAACGGCGGTACTGCTACTTCAGATGACGAAGGAAACCAGAGAGCTTTTGAGAGTGTTTGTTGTGTGTTTGATGATACCAATGTAGCATGAAGGACCTCTATTTATAGGCTGGTTTGCATGGACAGAAATGTCATTACACTGTCCAAATTAATACAGATTTATATTGTATAACTGCAATATAAATATGATGTAACAACTGCAGTAACAGCCTCCATAACAACATATTAATCCTGCAATAAACAATTGTTGTTACCACTTGAATCTGATTGGAAAAATAGTCTAAATTCAACACTGGAACATACTGTATATTCGAATAAATTTGAATAAATAGATTGTTCATAACAGCACAGGATCAAACGTTCAGATTCGAATTTAATCAAAAAATAAATTCTGAATTCAAACAGTTTTTCAAAGCCTATAAATAAGTAAAAAAATTCTTTCACATAATCTTTTGTTCTTAAGAAAATTCCATACGAATTTTCTCCAAAAAGATAATATCCGCGCGCGAACGTATATTAGACAAGTGTTACCCGAGCCCGCCGAACGACGGCGGCGCGCAAGAACTTCACTTGTTCTTTCCCACTCAACAAGTTAAGAGGAAAATATGGGTATAAATACGCTTCACAAACCATTTTCTCAATTAATATGACATATAGTCTTTATAACACTTTGAACATTACCAACATATTAAAGGTAAAAAAATGGGGGAGGCAAGAATCCCTCCCAATGTATATATCCTTTCGCCCCTCTTGAAATAGAAGGATGAGACACACATATGTGTGTGGATGTCTAACCGTCAGACAATAGAGTTAGCTGATGTATCTTATTAAAGGAAAACTCCTAATAATAATCATTCGAGAAATTGTAACTTAGATGAAGAATATAACGAGGTTATTTACGAGTGAGCCCTAAAACATCTCAAAAGAGGCTCTAAAAATTTTGAAAGCTCCGTGCGTAAAAAAATAGATGCAGATGAATCACAACAAAGGATTTGAAGATCGGAAGTACAACAAAACTCTATAAGATTAGATGAATGTTATATGTTCTATGTAATATTTCTTTAGCATCTTACCATAAAAAAACAATCAAAAGAAACACACACCGTTATCGTCAATTCGTCGTAGCAAGAAAACTTGTAGGTGGAACTAGTTTACCCAGCGTTAGAACTTAATTACTTACTTTAATTCGACTTGTTTTGCCAAAGGAGAAAGCCCTAAAAAATTAATGGCAGTTGGATCAAATTAGATAGTCACAAAAGAAAATTTACATAGTTTTCTGTTAAAAAAATTTACCATCGGCACTAGAGTTGAAGTAATTATGATTGATAATAGAGAATTATATTTTAGTGGTATTGGTGAGAATTGATGTTTTCTTAATTTAATGATTAATTTATTTGTGTATAAATCTCTGTGTGGATTTTTTTATCAAGTTTATCTTCATCGATAACGTTAGTGACCATTTTATTACTTTTCAAACTTCAGAAGTAAAACAATTACTCAAATTTAAATGATTATTTGTGTATTTTACCCATCAATGATATGAATGTTTTATATGCAAAATGGAGAGACATTTATGGGTGAAGTGGGTCCAAAACCCCTCGGCATATGCTGTGAAATAATGATGTATCATCACGAAGTTGCCTGTTGAGAATTCGACACTCCCTTTACAATATTGTACCACTTAATTTTGTCATTTTAGACTGATTCATTTCACTATTTCCCCCCCTTTGACGTCAGCTTTTCGCAATAAGCTTCAAGTTCAATGCAAGAATAAATGGTAAATCTGTGAGAAATCAGGGATAGTTCTACTGTACGATAGAGTATGTTATAGTTACGGTGCAGCACAAATTGAAAATATTACAAAAATCGAAACACGTAATTGAAAATTTTACATTTTTTTATAACATTGTCTGTACTTACTAAAATTTAAAATGTTATCAGAATCAATGAAAATTTCGAAACTCGAAGTAAAGTTTCGAAACTTACCACCAACTGAAAATATTAACAAACAATGTAATATTTTCAGTGTCATATTTTAAAATTTTATAAAATTTTCAGTTGGTGCCGCGCGGTACCTTGTCGCATGTTAGACACGCCCAGAAATCAGCAAACGTGGATTTTTCTGCACACCGGTGGAGTGACAAAATGAGACCATGTGTATTGTTTTATTTGGTCATAATCGTCGGTCAGTCACATATAGTACAATGATAGGACAAAAGAAAGGGCAGCTCCAACTATTTTGAATGCTTTGTGAGTTGATTTCAGGGTGCAAATTGATCCCTTTCCAATGGATCATACGTGGTTTAGTGAGAAATAATAGGCAAAAGACAAAGGCATGCGGTCTATTTCTCGGACATGACCACCTCCATTATATAATACTCCAAAACTTGTTTGGAAATAATTCATCGGATAATACTAAATTTGAACAACTTTATCACACTCCATAATTACGCCTTCGCCTACCTTTTTAGATTTTGGTATTATTCTATTCACACACGTCAGCCGTGGGGCCATAACTTTATTTGTTTCAACTTGATTTTGAATAAAATTACGACTAATGTGAAATATTCATGAACTCCAAACCAATTCTTTAACTAATATCAATTTGATCCAAAACCAAGGTGGGCGAAATATGGAGAGCTACAGGAGAGAGAGAAGAGCGGCGGCGGAGGTCCAGCGGCGGTCCTATGTTAGAGGCGGAAGAAGTTCTTCAGTGCAGGCCCAGCGGAAGGCATACGCCAGAAGAGATAGAAGGTCAGTGTCACACTCGAAGAGGCGCTCGTGGGAAAATGCTAGCAACATGCATGGTGCAACTGTCTATGTCAATCACGTTAGTAAAAGGATCCACTGGACTGCCTTAAAGGAAGCTTTCTCGCAATATGGAAGAGTTGTAAAAACCTACATCGCCTACAACAATCCAAGCAGAAGAAACAGAAAGGACACGTTCACGTTTATCAGCTTCTCATCCAATAAGGAGGCTTTAAAGGCGGTGGAGTTGGGGTGCAACCGGAGAATGGATGGGTTTACAGTCAAGGTTTATTTGCATAGAGAAAGTAAGGGGCAAGGTCATGCGATGGATTCTGAAAAAGATCCAAGAAAAGTCAACCGGGAGTCCTCACGTACTTCGGCGGGCTGGAAGACAACAGACGGGAGGTCCTATAAGACAACATTAATGGCCGGAATTAATCCAAACAGCGGACCATCTCCGGTGACCATGAAACCTCCTACCGTCGATCCTTTTCATTTCACGTTACTAGTAGAGGAAATGAAATGGACTAGCACTAGTTTAATGGGGATAATCAATAGCATGTATGATGCCAGCTTCGTCTAGGAAATTTTACGATCTGAGGGCTTTAAAGTGAAGGTTTGTTCGGTATCAGGAGCAACTGTGGTGATCTCATTTGAAGAAGAACAAGTGCCGATTTTTCGTGATCTAAAAAGTTCCCTTACGAAATCCTGGTTTGAAGATTTTGATACGTTTGATAATTTTGCGGCTAAGCATCTTCTACAAATGTGGGTTAAGCTGGAAAATTTTCCAGTAAAGATGTGGAATGAAGCAATCTTCAGTTCTATCACCGAAAGGTGGGGAAAGGTTATTAAGATTGATGAAGACACACAGTGCCGGAACATGTTTGATATCGCCAGAATTCTTATCGGAGTACGGTGCAGATCAGATATCCCGACATCGGCCAACATAACCATCAACGAGGAACAATTTAATATTAAGATTAGTACTGAAGAATATGAAGATAACCACCGATGGATTAATGAAGATTCGATCTCGTCCACTCCAATCGGTGACGGCAAAGGGTTGCCGTCTAAGGTGCATGAGAATGCAGTTGATGGTGGTAGACGATTGGAATTCCAGCACGTGGACTTGAGGGAAAATGAGGTTGGTTCAAGTCCTGAAAAGGAAGTTGTTAATGTTAGACGGCATATGGCAGAGCAGGAAATGGCAGGGCTCTCTCCAAATGGCTTGGGAGAGGTATCGTCAGATTGGAGACAGAAGGCAGTGAACTCGTCGGGCCCGGGCCAGTTGGTTGACATCAATGTAGAGTACAGACTGGATTCAACATCTATTTCGGGCTCTTCTTTTGGGCCGCCTAAACCGATTCTGGATAAACGCTCAGGCCTGTTTCAAGTTCGACCCAAGTATATAAAGCATGAGAAAGCCTTTTCCCCTTTTAATTTTTTATCCGCCAGTGAAAACCGGTTTCAGAAGAAATTTTTGCCCACGAGCCCCAAATTGAAGGGCAGATCCCTCGATCAATCCCATTATATCTCTGATGAAGTGTCAGCAACCATCCAGCTAGCCGGCGATTTGGGAGTCAAATTTGACGCTGACAGCAAGAGGATTGCTGAGACTCTTGACAAAGCCTTTCGCAAGGACGTCTAACCGGTGTCCCAGCCATCTGTACTGCCACCCAGGTATGGGAATCTGTGGTTCTTTTTCTATTTTGTGGAATGAAATTTGCATGTCTTTCTTGGAATGTAAGGGGTTTGGGGAGACCGGAGAAAGTGAAAGCAGTAAGCAGGGTATGTCGTGAAAGCAGGGCGAAATTCATCTTCCTCCAAGAAACAAAGATTCAAGCTATCAGCCCAGTTTTGAGTAGAACATTGGTGGGGGGAAAATTTTCGAGTTAGTCCATATGCCTTCTGTGGGTTCCGCAGGTGGGTTAATATCGTTATGGGATAAGGACTCATTATCGATGGAAAAAGTAATTGTTGATGCTCGAGCTATTGTCCTTGTTGGGCGTCTCCTGGCAGTGAACAGAAATGTTGGTTTAATCATCGTGTATGCCCCCAATAACCAGATGGAGAGAATGAGCTTTTTTTTGTCTATCACTGATTGCATACAGGACATCTCTGTTCCGGTTATAGTGGGCGGAGATTTTAACTCAATGTTGTCGGAGGATGAAAGAAGGGGTACGGAGTTTTGCGCTCGATCAAGTCGGTTGTTTTCTGAATTTATCAGCAGTAATGGTTTGTTAGACTTACCTATGGAAGGTGGGAACTTCACTTGGTTTCAGGGAGGGTCTCGGATTGAAGCAAGTAGATTGGATAGATTCCTAATCTCGCCAGAGGTTTTAAAGTGGTGGCCAGATTTGATTCAAGTCCCTCTAAGTCGAAGCCTATCCGATCACAAGGTAATTTTGCTGAAAAATAGAGAAGCAAGCACAGTTCGGAGACCATTTAAATGGTTTTCCCATTGGTCCGAAAACAAGGAGTATGTGTCATTAGTAAAGAACACAATCTCAAAAGAGGGGGTCGGCAGTCTGGGCGATGTGTTAAGAAATGTAAAAAATGCGACAAAGACCTGGGGGCTAAAGTTTAAAGAGGAAGAAGCTCATAGCGTTAAACGGATAGAGAAACGTATGGATGAGTTAGAAAATGATCTAATCAATGGGGATGGTGATGAAAATAAGATTGCGGAGTTGAGGTCTCTCAGAGGTTCATTATGGGCTACGCACAAGAGAATCGCAAGAGAGTGGGCCCAAAAGTCGAGAGTAAGGTGGCTTCTCGAAGGCGATAAGAACACCAAGTTCTTTCACATTTCGGCTACACTTCGACGTAACAGAAACCACGTTGGCTCGATCCGAATGGGTGATAAAGTAATGTCAGATTCGGCCCACATAAGGAAAGCATTTGAAGTCCATTTCAAGGACTGTTACAATATTTCTAATACCCTTCCGGTGAAGCACTTTGGATGTAAGCTGAATCGGCTAAAGTCTGCATCAGCTGAGATGTTGGAAGCGGAATTTTCGACAGAGGAAGTCTGGAGCGCGATCAAATCGGCTGAAGGTGATAGGGCACCCGGGCCAGACGGATTCAATCTTAATTTTTATAAATCCTTTTGGCCGTCGATAAAGGATAGAGTTATGGATTTTCTGAATGACTTTCACAGTGGCAAGATGTTTGACAAGAACATCAACCACTCATACATTGTTCTCATACCTAAAAAGGATAAACCTGCTACTATGGAAGATTTTAGACCAATTTCGCTTGTGAGCAGTTTGTACAAAATTTTGGCGAGGATTCTTTCGCGAAGGTTATCTATGTGTTTGGAGGAGTTGATCGGAGAAACACAATTCGCGTTCACGCCCGATAAGCAAATTGTGGATTGTTGTCTCATTGCCAATGAGTTGATTGACGAATTGAAGAAAAAGAAAAAGAAGGTTATTATCTTTAAGGCTGACTTTAAGAAAGCCTATGATACTGTCAATTGGGAGTTTTTGGATCTGATCATGAATTGTATGGGATTTGGGGTGAAGTGGAGATACTGGATTAATTGGTGTGTATCTATAACTAATATTTCGGTTCTTGTCAATGGAAGCCCGTCGAACAGATTTAACATCAGTAGGGGGCTGAGACAAGGCCGCCCTCTATCACCGCTGCTATTTAATCTGATCGGAGAAGCTCTGAGTTCAATGATATACAAGGCTGCTGACTTAAAGAAACTGACCGGAATTCCTATTGGCAGAAATGAGATGAGGATTACTCATCTGCAATTCGCAGATAACTTAATCGTTTTTTAAATGCGGAACTAGTTAATGTTAAATGTACTGCTCGACTACTGAAAATCTTTGAGATTATGTCTGGGTTACAATTAAATATGAGAAAAACAACTTTGTATGGTGTTAACACCGAACACGAGCAGTTATCGAGCTGGGCTAAGGAGCTGGATTGTAATCATGCCCCTCTCCCTACATCTTACTTGGGGATGCTTTGGGATACGATCGGAATTCAAAGGAGTTATGGAAACCGGTTATCGACAAGGTTCAGTCAAAGCTAGAAGGGTGGATGGGATCCTTACTGTCAATAGCTGGTCGCATCACATTAGTCAAGGCGGTCTTAGGTAATATGCCGATATATTTTATATCTGTTTTCAAAGCTCCTGCATTTGTTTATAAAAAGCTGAATAGGATGATGGCAAGCTTAATTTGGTGGTATAAGAGGAAAGAGCGATCCACTGGGTCAAATGGGAGAAGATGTGTTATCCTAAAGAGCATGGTGGTTTAGGGCTGCCGGATATAAAAATAAAAAACCAAGCTCTTCTTAATAAGTGGACTTGGAGGTACTGTTGTGAAATGAATAAAATGTGGAGGAAGGTCATCGAGGCGAAATACAATCACCCCCCTCTTCAACTTGCCCCACCCGACAAAGGAGCACCCAAGGAATCGTGGATGTGGAAGAATATTCAACAGTAATGGCGTAATAAGGCGGATTTGTTTTCCAAGAATATGAGATTTGTTATAGGCGACGACAGCTCCATTAATTTTTGGGAGGACCATTGGACGGAAGTTCAATCATTGCGGGAATCCTACCCGAGGGTATTTGTTGTTTCTGTTTTAAAAGTTGGAAAAGTAAAGGACTTTGGAAACAAGCAGGGGTCGGTTTGGATTTGGCATATCCCGTTAAGAAGACCTCTTTTCCAATAGGAGTTAACTCAATGGGAGAGCTTCATCGGCGTTATCTCGAAAGCTGCATCAACAAAGGCGGACATTGATTCGGTGAGATGGGAAGGATCGTCTAAAGCAGTTTATAATCCTGGTGAATTTTGTAAGCTAATGTCCAGCAGCGATGGTGAAAAAGATGACATATGGCAATTAATTTGGGCAAAACTCGCCCCACCCAAGGTTGAAGTGCTAGTGTGGAGAGCAGTCCTCGGGAGAATCCCAGTTCATGAAGAACTCAACAAAAGAGGTATTGTTTTACCCCCAACTCTGTATGTGCTCTGTGTAATCTTCATGAAGAATCGGTTAACCATCTTTTTTGCCATTGCATTGTTTCATGGAGAGTTTGGCAAAGATGGGCAAACCTGTGGAATATCAAACTGACTTTTCCCCCTTCATTAAGCATGTTCATTGTTAGTTGGAATGCACAAACCATAAGCAGTAACTCTAGAACTGTTTGGATTACTGCATTGTTTGCATTCGTGTGGACTATATGGTGTTGCAGGAATGAGATTATCTTTAAGAACGCTTCGGTGAATACTGCGCAAATTTATGAAATTGTTGTCCTTAGACTTATGCATTGGTTGAAAGCTAAGTGGCCGTCGTCAAACATCCAGTTTTTTGATTTGCTGTTTAATCCATCGGGAGTGTCTGTGGAGAATCCTCGGATTAATAGGCAAGAAGCTTCTTTATGGAAAGCGCCAAGGATGGGAGAGCTTAAATTCAATGTGGACGCCTCCACCTTGGGCAGTTTTGGTATAGCCGGTGTTGGTGGTATTCTGAGGAATTACCAAGGAATATCATTAGCCTTGTTCTCAAAACCTATAGGTGTTTCGGATCCAACAGGTGCGGAAATTAGAGCCATTCTCGAAGCATGCCATCTATGCTCGACGTTACAGCAGTGCATGAATGAGTGCCTAATTATTGAATCAGATTGCGAGCAAGTGTTGCGTTGGATCGCTGACACGAGGTACTGTCCGACAGTATTCTTGGATCGTATCTTGCAATGTGCACAGCTTGGCGTGAGGCACAAGTGGAAATTTCAGTTTGCCTACAGGGAAAGCAACGGCACAGCACACCGCCTGGCGGTGAAAGGAAGGGGCAGGAGTGATGAGTTCGTTTGGTGTTCGAAACAGATGGGTTAACTTTCAGTCTATAGGTGGAAGATTTGGGGCCATGTGTAGAAGATTCTGAGCATGGGATTGATCCACATGCTTTTGGTTTCGTGTTTGCAAGTAGATGGCAGTTTGCTGATTATGCTAAGCGAGTAAACTATTGCAGTCTTCAGTAATTTGTATGTTTCATTTATGTTGGATAAGCAGGGGATCGGTGTTGTAAGCAGGATACGTCGCGCTCTTTTTTCTCCACCTAGGTTTAGGGAGGTTTTTTAATGAGGCCCGTATCCGTGCGTTTATCGTACATTCACATATTTAATAAATTTACCTTTCAAAAAAAATGTGAAATATTCATGTTTTTAAAATTAAATTAAAACTAATTGGAGTTTATCTATAAATTAAATTTAGACTAAAATTAATTTAATAATCTTCGCCTCAAAGAAATAAAATCCATGAGTGATCGGAATCAAAACCTATGAACAATTTATTATTTTTATTTCAAGACAAATTTGGGTGTTAAGGTTTCATTATTCAATTTATATTTTCTCACGGCCGACAATTCTTTTCATTAATTTGCCTTTTTATCAATCAATTTTAATATGAGGTAAATTTTCATTAAAATCTATCTCATCATCAAAATTGAATACATCCCAATTATTATGTAAGCATATTATTAACTATGATTTTTTAATATAGACGTATAAATTTTATAAATTCGATTTGATTTGAAAATATTAAAAAAATAAATGATAAAATAGGAATCAATAACTTTTTATCGTAAAGAGTATGATTTTATTAAGCATCAAAATCTTACAAATATACAAACATGTATCCCATTAAAAATTTCCCTAAACTTAAAACTGGAGGGAAAGTTACGACATAAAAGTATTAAAGAATAAACGTCTAAATTCAAGAAACAATCAAAAAAAATTCTAACTCCTTAGAAACTCAAACCACTTAGGACTCAATAACTTGAATAACTAGAATGCATTTGTAACTTTAATTCTATTTAAAAAATATAAATTTCTAATTTAGTCTGTCGACTTTGTATTTTATTCAATTTAGTCTTATGAGATAAATGATAATTTGGAAATTGAATTGGAATATTGAATAGTTAGGAGACCAATTTAGAATGATGGACATAATTTGGGGATGAAATTAAAACATTTAAAAGTTTGAGGACCAATTTAAAATTAGAGCCATAATTTCGAGATGAATTTGGAACATTCAAAAATTTAGGGACCAATTTTGAATGAGAAACATGGTTTGGTAATGTGTGGTGTAATTAACTCATTTGTTTTAGACTTTTTATCCACTTAAAAAATATTTTTGAAAGTAATATCAAACACTCCAAATTTTGTAAATCGTATCAACTTTTTTATCACACTATTCAAAATCAATAGGAATGAAGTAACTTTAGGATTTAAGCGTCTCTGGTGAAACATACAAGTGAAGGGGAGAAAGAGATTCATAATTTTGTGTAGTGTGGAAATTGCCATTTCATTGATGAGTAGAGTTGCAATGTATGATCAGCTTAACGTTCTCCATTTCCGTAAATCGTATCGACTTTGCTTCCCACTAAAAGTTTAATTCATGATATCTATAGCTTTTTCCATGCACAACCGCAGGTGTTTGATAGAGCACACACATAATATATAAAAGCCAGGTATAAAGTGCTTTAAGCTATGAACTTTTAAAAAATACATAAAGCCGAGAAAATGCACTAATGCTTGACGGAATAATTATTTTAGTTTTAATTCTTTTCTTAATCAATTTAATTTCTCGTCAATATTTTATTTTAAGTCAAAATGATCCCTTTGCGAATGAAAACTGTTAGTCAACTAACGATAAACAACTTAAAATGACTTGACAAAATGACGCATCAGAAGAAAAAATATATTATATTTTATACAATTTTATAAAAATATGTTTTGACTTATGTGTCATTATATAAAGTTAGCATATTTCTTTATATGATACTATTATTGCGGCGTGCAATGGCATGTGGGTTTGTTGCATCATTTCAAGCTGTTTATCGTCAGTTGACTAATAGTTTTCATCCGTAGAGGGGCCGTAATGACCCAAAATGAAACATTGAGGGTTAAATTGGTTAAAATAAGAATATGGAACAAAATGACTATTTAGTTAAACGTTAGGGGCATTTTTTGGCATTATGCCTTTTAAAAAATCAATCAAGTTTTTAAATTTCTACACCTAATTAAATCTTTTCACTCGAGTAATTGAATCAATCGAGTCATCGAAACTGATACATTGAATCAATTAAGTTATTTGATCAATTATGATCAAGTCAACGTTAGTCAAATAGGTAAATTGATGAAATTTCAAAATACAAAAATTTAACAAGATATATTAATTGTGTGAGTGGTCAAGGATGTTAATGATGTCTCAATTTAAATATTTATATTGTCTCATCGTGTATGCTCATGATGTCTCGTTTTGTGTGAGTTTGAATCCTGGTATTTACCTTTATCTCTCTACTTATAAAAATACAAAAAAAATAAGTGAGTGAAAAATTTTAAAATCTTTATTAAGGAAGGCCTATCATATATGCATATATAATGTTAAGCAAAGAACAAATAGTTCAGTTAGCGACCTTAAGCCCAAGTTCCATATTTGGACATATATGATATAAAAGCCTACTAAGTGAAACTAGTCCATTGGATCAAGGACTTATTTGTGTACCCATAAAGAATATATTATTTTTTTATTTTGAAACACCGTGAATTAACTAAATCATTCATATTACAAATTACTAACAATTAGAAGAGTCGTCATAACAACGTTGAGCCAAAGGTTCATGATAAACTTTAACTAGGAATAAAATTATTATTAGAAAAATTGAAGAGAAACAAAATTTACATTAATAGGACTAAAATTATTATTAGATAACAAATTTAAAGATTATGAAAAGACACGAAACTACTATATAGCTTGGGGGAAACTGCTCCCTTCCCCAGATTTTTTTGTACGGAAAAATAATAGGAAAAAATAATAATTTAGACATCAAATTTTGATTTATTCGGACTTTCCTCCTCATTTTTATAATTATTTATATTTTTTTCTTTATGTTTTATTTCTAGCTCCGCCCATAATTATGGGCCCATTTGAAGCCCTTAATAACTTCATTCTTTTTTGTAAAAGCTAAGGTGATTATAAGTAGTATATGTTCTGAATATATTCTCAACCATTTGACAATGCATGCTCAATCACCCTGCTGCAGTTGCTGGTGCTCGAAGCCGTAACTTCTAGAAACAATAATTATTCTCTTAACCACTGAGGCAAGTTGGTTCGTGCTTCATCCTTATGTTTTAAGTTTTCTTTTTCATTTTTAAGTTTATTTTAAATGAAGCTTTACTTATGTCTCCATTTTTATGTCGTTTATTTTAAGACTATAGTTGGAAAGAGTATTTGATTAATAGCATAGCTTGTGAACAAAGAAATATTCAAAAGTAAATGTCATGTACTGATTTGTACCACTAATCATATGCACTAATATGTACAACTAATTATTTTAAGGAAAAACTACACCACTGACCACCAAACAAATTGGGGATACCTATTTGAACCACCACTATAAAAAACGTCAATCATACCACCGAACTTATAAAATCAACCTATTTTGACCACCGCCATTAAAAACCTAACGGTAGAGTGACAGAATTGCCACGTAGCAATTGATGAGTATATTTAAAAATTACACATTTGGTCCATATTATTTACACATTCTTTTAATTTAATCCTAATTTTAAATTAATAAAACAATAAATTATTTAATTAAGTGGTGACACGTGTCAAGACCTTATTGGAGGATTTTAATTATTTATATTTAATTTTATTAATTTATTTTCCCCCTCCAATCAAGTGGTGACACGTGTCACCACCAATTTAGAGGAGAAAAATAAATTTTTCTTCACTTACGCTAGGGTGGATTTGAACTTAGGTCTCCCAAGGGTAAAGCCATTAGTTTTACCACTACACCAAACACAACTTTGTGTTGTAATTCTCCAGATATAATATATATCTCTTATTAGTTTCTACATTTATAAGCCAAAAGCTCAAACCCTAAACACTAATTTCACATATATAAATCATAAACCCTAAACTCTAACTCTAAATATTTCAAATTAATTTCACGCTAAATATTTCAAATTAAACCTCAAACCGTAAATATTTCAAATTAATTTCACGGTGGTGTGATTGACGTTTTTTTATAGTTCGATAGTTCAAATAGGTATCTCAATTTGTTTAGTGGTAGTTTTCTTTTATTTTAATAACTTTCAAAATTATAGGGATCTAAAACATAGTTTATTAGATTCAAAATTTAGGATAAAATGTGATGAATACGACATGTAACTAAAGTGTAATTATTCTAATAACAAAGAATATTGCAAGAGTTACGATAGAAGTATAGAATTATGCATCAATTTTCGTAATTACGATCAGGGGTTGAGCAACTCGCAAACAACTCGAGCTCGACTCGGTCAAAATTTGATTAATGCTCGACTATAGTTGACTCGACTCGAAATTAAGCTTAAATAGAGATCTTAGCGACCCGAGTCGAGTAAGGTCTAACTCGACTCGATAAGTTCGTGAGCAACTCATTTTTTTATAAATTCTTTTATGATTTTTTGGCAGTCACCTTAAAAAATTATGTTTCAAAAAGTTTGGTTTAAAATTTCTAAAACGTTTTGTATTTCTCGTGAATTAAAAATGATAATTTGTATTAATAAAAAGTTTGAATTATAATAATGAGTATTTTATATTTTTTTATTAATTTTTATTATTATTACTTTATGTATAAAAAGTAGAAAAGGGAAAAAGTTCAATTTCCACTTCCCACGTTCAAAAATGTGATTGAAAGTTAAAATTTCGAAATTTCTAAAGCATTCTTTTCTTTGTTGTTCATCGAAGATTGTTGAGAAATTAAAAAGAGTCTCACACTCGAATATCAACTTCATTTCTAACTCGGTCATAGTAGGTTCGTTTATTTATCTCTCCATACCTCATGTTTTTATTTTGAATTTCAATGTTTATATTAAGCTCTAATAGTATCACTAGATTTTTACTATATCAAAAAAAACAAGGTAAAAAAAATTAGCGAGCTAAACGAGCAACGAGTTTAGTCGAGCAATGAGATTTATTAACGAGCATGAGTCGAGCAAAATTTTATTGAGCTTAACGAGCAACAAGTCAAGTCGAACAGCGTGATTTTTTAACGAGCACGAGTCGAGCAATACTCAACTCGCGATCGACTCGCTCGATAAGCGCCTCTCTAATTACGATGAATGTCATCTCATTTCCTCCACTCCAATAACCCAAATGAAAAAAAATATTCTCACTTTATTTGTAATTACGATAAAACTTAGACATATAACATAATTTATTAAAGGTTTTTAATAATTTCTATAATAACGACAAAGAATGTTACAAGAATTGAAAAAATGAAAAAAAGATAAAGATAATTTTTGTAGTTACTGTTAGAGTGTGGAATTAAGGTTAGAGTTTGATGATTTGGTGTTTGGAAAAGACGAAAGAAAGAGGAAAAGGAAAAAAGTTGAGAAGAGAGGAAACGATGAAGATAATACAAGAGAAAAAATAAAATCAAAAAAATGAGAAAAGAAATATCAATTTTGTTTTTTATTAATTTGATACATAATACAAATTCAATATTTATAGCCCAATACTGATGGCTTAACAAACTAACTACTTAACAACAATCCATTAACAGAATATAACAAACTAACCATTTGACTAACTATCTTTGACTTTATTTATACTTCTGATATTCTCCGCGTTCTGTTCTTCATTTCCTTCATTGTCTTAGCACTTGTTTTTAATTTCTGAGTAAGATGTTACTCCAAGTCGAAGACGCGTAGCTTCAAATGATGCTGGAGGTATAGGCCTTGTCAAGATGTCTGTTGTTTGTTCAAAACTTGAAACATAATTGACTAAGAGTTGTCCAACAGTCACTCTCTCACGAACAAAATGAAGATCAATTTCAACATGCTTGACTCTGGCATGATGAGTTAGATTTGCAGAGATTGAAACTGTAGAGGTGTTATCACACCATACTACAGGTTTGCCCACAACAGACACACCCATCTCTTGGAGAAGCTGCTCAATCCAAATTAGTTCTGAAACAGAGTTTGCAAGACTTCGATACTTTACCTCACAAGTAGACCGTGACACCACACTTTGTTTCTTTGAGCACCACACAATGGGATTATTGTTCAGAAAAATACAATAACCAGTAGTGGATCGCCTATCTTCCACCGATGATGCCCAATCAGCATCTGAATAGCTTGGTAAGCTAAACACGTCATCATCTGTATAGAATAGCCCATAATCAAGTGTGCCACGAAGGTATCTCAAAATTTGTTTAACATCACGCCAATGAGACACACAAGGATTATTCATAAACTGACTAACCTTGTTGACTGTATAAAATATGTCTAATTTTATTAGACACACATATTGAATTCCACCTACTATACTTCTGTACTGATGAATGTCATCAAAATATTCACCATCATCAGCCACTAACTTATGGGCAACTGATCAGTGCATAAAAGTTCTATATTTTACCCATCATTTATCCTTATTTTTGCTGCACTCAAGCATGTTTAACTGTATTTTAGGTTAAGTTTTGCATCAACGTCACATTTAGATAAAATTGCACAGATACTGCTAAATTTGGTTACTTTTGCAGGTATCTGCTGTGACAGCATCCAGGGCAACAGTCGTGACAACACCTAGGGCAGCAGTCGTGACAGCATCCAGGGCAGCAGTCGTGACAGCAGCCAGGGCAGCAGTCGTGACAGCACCCAGGGCAGCAGTCGTGACAGCATCCAGGGCAGCAGTCGTGACAGCACCCAGGGCAGCAGTCGTGACAGCATCCATGGCAGCAGTCGTGACAGGCGCTGGGCAGTGATGCAGAAAAGCTGGATGAGCAGTCAAGGAGAACGATGCTACCATGGTCGCCGCCGTGACAGCAAATGACGACAACAATTTTGAGGAGAAGAAGCAAAGTGGACCTCGACAGAAAGAGAAAATTAAGTCCGTCTGTCATGGAATACCACTATATTTTTCCAAGCCCTAGATCAGAAGGAATGCCAAGCCCAAAGTTCAAGGAGAGAAAATCTCAAGCAAGAAGGAGGACAGTTTAAAGTTAGATTCTCTGAAGATTTAGTCTTTATTAGAGTTGTACTTTAATTTAAACTTGTATTCTTGCTATTTTAGAAAACTTGGACCCAAAGCCTATATAAGGGCATGTATTTCGACCTAGGAAGAAACATCACCCATCTCTAGCCTTCTTCCCAAAACCCTAGCCGTTTTCATCCTCTCATCATGTTTTAAATTCCCCCTAGGGCCACGGGTTGATTTGTAAAATAGTTGCAAGGGTTGCTTTTGTTTTAGGAATTTTTAGTTCAATAAAATAAACTTCAAGTTCTCTTATTCTGGTTATTAACATCTTGCAAGAGTATCGGGAGAGCATTGCGAGGTTATCTATTTACTTAATATCGGGAGAGTTAAGTATACGAAAAGAATAAGTGCGAGTTCTCTAGTTTATAGTTGAACTATCTCGGACCTAGGGATAGGACGAGGTTAAGTGGCTAAAGAAGAATTCAACAACATCGGTGTTCATCCTTCGATTCACGCTAGGAGGTATCATCAAAGACGTGTTCATCGACAGACTTGGACCTAGGGATAGGCCAAGGCACAGTAGGGATTCTTGCCAAACTTGAAGTACGGGGTTGAGTGTTCGCTGCCGCGACAAGCAACGGACTGCCGCCGCGACAGGTGCTGCCGCGACGGGGACATCGACAGAGCAGATATTCCTAGACTTAGCAATACCTACACTACTGAGCAATTCAATACCAGCCCATTCTCTCTATCTTGATTCTCTCACTCTTTATTTAAGTATTCTTTATTATTTTCGTGACAATATCTTAATCTATTCTTTTCCCCTTGTGTAGATAGCGAAGGAAAGGGTTAGCCCAGTCCATGTGGAGACGATATCTGATACTTCCGTATCACTTTACTACTTGCGTCGTGTACACTTTCACTACAATTGCGATAGACTATTTTACACGCAACAAGTTTTTGGCGCCGTTGCCGGGGACTGGCAACACACTCTTACCCTAGCTTCTGCACTTTTCTTTTATTTTTTAATTTTTGTTCTTTTTCTTTTTCTTTTTCTATTTTTATCAAAAAAAACTCAGGTGAAATACAAGTTTAAGGAGCATCAACATGCCAGGAAAAACCATTCAAGAGCTGATGTGGGAAAATTCTTGCAGTTACCGTAAAGGTCATCATGCATTCGAAAGTCGTCCCTAATTTTTCGGTGAATACATGGACAACCAACGATGGAACCAACAAGAATAAGATATGCTGCCACAACAGCAACATGGACAGCAAATGCCGATGCCGCAGCAGCAAATTATTTTATGGTACAATCAAAACCCGCAATTTTTTTTATACCCTGGCAATGTCATCATCCTCAAGAGCAGTCAAAATCCTTAGAAGACACACTGCAAGCCTTCATGGCACTCACTCAAGAATTGTCGGCTTCTATGGACAAAAGTATCGCCAAGATGGATGAAATCTTGAGCAGACCGGTCCTCATTCATGCCACGGATGAACCTGAAATCCTAAGGAAAGATGACGAGGATGCCCATGTGAAGGAATACCCAACACGTGATGAGTTTGAGCAACAACTTGCCATGGCAATGATCGAGGATCCAGAATGGAGCAACACTGCAACAACGCGCTGAGTGAAATTCAAGAGAATGTCACAGCAGCAACCACATCCGAGGCAAACTCTCAACCCACTACCTCAATTATGCCCGACCAAGATTGCACACATCCATCTCTGTCATGGCACTCGCACGACCACCTAGAAGAGCTACCCAATGACAGTGCCTCACAAATGGAATACGAGCAGGTAATAAACGAACCTTTTGAATTCTTTGAAAACTCACCGATTCTATTACAGGTATTTGAAGAACCAACGCCGGTGGATTTAGAATCATCGATATCTCTACTGATGGAGATCTACGAGTGGACAACAGAATTTGATATAGAGAGCGATGACACTTACCAATGTCTCATTGACCTGCAAAGTAACCTGACAACGGACTGTCAAAATAACTGGCTGCCGCAGCAGCAGACACAACAGCAAGGGCTACATTCCACCACAACAACATTCAACGAAAACAAGGTAAGTTTGTGGTCGAATATCAATTTAATTTTTACTAATCATATATTCATGCCCTCAGAAACTTTACCAAAAATGGAGGACTTCATAGACTACAAAGGGAAGAGAAAAAAAAGGAGCCCCCGCCATGAGAATAATCACCAGATGGATGGTACGGATGGACTTCAAGAAGTACCGGAAATGACCCCTCAAACATCATTAGAACAGGGAGCAGTTACTTTAGGAGATGCCCCTCAAGGCACTCCTAATTTAACTTAACTTATTTTATTGTATTTTAATTTTATCTTATTTTATCTTTATTGTTTTAGGAATTAGAAATTTGATATTAGTTTTTAGTTTGTTTGTGTTATTAGGTAAACAAAAAAAAAAACTTGCAATGACGATACAAGCAACCCGAGGAAGCTATGCCTCCACCCCTGCCACGGCAGCACTTATACTCTCAGGGCAGCACCCACAGCTCCTCCGACAAAGTCCAAGGAGACTGCCCGCCGACAGCTCCTCATCCAAAGCTCCAACAGCAGCAACGATAGCCGCACAACTTAAGTTTTCTTTTTCCATTTCTCTGCCGCCTGCTGTATATATTATCTTTTTGTGATGTTTCACTTTTCTGTCATTTTTATTTTCTGTTTTTCATTTTTATGTCTTGTGTCATGTATTGAGGACAATACAACCCTTGAGTTTGGGGGTAGGCAGTCCTCCTAATTATTAATATAATATTACATTTAGTTTTAAATTGTGTCGCATTTATTTTTATGCAAAAAAAATGAAATATTGAAAATTTTAGCTTAAGTCTTTGAACTGAACTTACCTGTCGTGACAGCTCTGTCGTGGCAGCGCCTTTAGGATAGTTTTAGGAGCAGTTTAGAGCCTTTCTATAGTTCTGAAAACTTAAACACCATTTGTGACTGTTATACTGCCTAGAACTCTACTAGTTAACTAGAATAGGAAGCTTAGCACTTGAATAGCCCCTAGATGTGCCTAACACTGGCTCTAGGAAAAGAAGTTTAGCAAAATAGACTCAATAGCCCTAGAGGTTCCCGAAACCGGCTCTAAGAAGTTAGCTAGAGGTGCCCGAAACCGGCTCTAGTGAAACTTAAGCCTAAAAAATCGAGTCTAAACAAAAAAAATTAAAGGAGCATAAGAAGTGCCTTCAAAAAAATAAAATAAACTTTGACATAAAAATTCGAGTTAAGGGCTGAAATATTCTAGTGAAACTAAGAGAGTCTTGGCATATAACTATTCACAAGCATGCACACATTGCACGAGGACTATAGTGAGACTCCGGACAGATCCTAGATTATCCGACAGGGTGCTGCCGCCACAGGGAACGAATGAAGGGTAAGGGAAAGTTCACTGTTTTGAGCCAAAACAAAAATATTTCATTTTTCTTTTAGGTCTGAATTGCTTGAGGACAAGCAAAGATTCGAGTTTGGGGGTGTGATCAGTGCATAAAAGTTCTATATTTTACCCATCATTTATCCTTATTTTTGCTGCACTCAAGCATGTTTAACTACATTTTAGGTTAAGTTTTGCATCAACATCACATTTAGATAAAACTGCACAGATACTGCTAAATTTGGTTACTTTTGCAGGTATCTGCTGTGACAGCATCCAGGGCAACAGTCGTGACTTTACCCAGGGCAGCAGTTGTGACAGCACCCAGGGCAGCAGTCGTGACAGCATCCAGGGCAGCAGTCGTGACAGCACCCAGGGCAGCAGTCGTGACAGCATCCAAGGCAACAGTCATGACAGCACCCAGGGCAGCAGTCATGACAGCACCCAGGGCAGCAGTCGTGACAGCATCCATGGCAGCAGTCGTGACAGGCGCTGGGCAGTGATGCAGAAAAGCTGGATGAGCAGTCAAGGAGAACGATGCTGCCATGGTCGTCGCCGTGACAGCAAAGGACGCCATCAGTTTTGAGGAGAAGAAGCAAAGTGGACCTCGACAAAAAGAGAAAATTAAGTCCGTCTGTCGTGGAATACCATTATATTTTTCCAAGCCCTAGATCAGAAGGAATGCCAAGCCCAAAGTTCAAGGAGAGAAAATCCCAAGCAAGAAGGAGGACGATTTAAAGTTAGATTCTCTAAAGATTTAGTCTTTATTAGTGTTGTACTTTAATTTAAACTTGTATTCTTGCTATTTTAGAAAACTTGGACCCAAAGCCTATATAAGGGCATGTATTTCGACCTAGGAAGAAACATCACCCATCTCTAGCCTTCTTCCCAAAACCCTAGCCATTTTCATCCTCTCATCATGTTCTAAATTCCCCTTAGGGCCACGGGTTGATTTGTAAAGTAGTTGCAAGGGTTGCTTTTGTTTTAGGAATTTTTAGTTCAATAAAATAAACTTCGAGTTCTCTTATTCCGGTTATTAACATCTTGCAAGAGTATCAGGAGAGCATTGCGAGGTTATCTATTTACTTAATATCGGGAGAGTTAAGTATACGAAAGGAATAAGTGCGAGTTCCCTAGTTTATAGTTGAACTATCTCGGACCTAGGGATAGGACGAGGTTAAGTGGCTAAAGAAGAATTCAACAACATCGGTGTTCATCCTTCGATTCACGTTGGGAGGTATCATCAAAGATGTGTTCATCGACAGACTTGGACCTAGGGATAGGCCAAGGCACAGCAGAGATTCTTGCCAAACTTGAAGTACGGAGTTGAGTGTTCGCTGCCGCGACAAGCAACGGACTGCCGCCGCGACAGGTGCTGCCGCGACGGGGATATCGACAGAGCAGATATTCCTAGACTTAGCAATACCTACACTACTGAGCAATTCAATACCAGCCCATTCTCTCTATCTTGATTCTCTCACTCTTTTATTTAAGTATTCTTTATTATTTCCGTGATAATATATTAATCTATTCTTTTCCCCTTGTGTAGATAGCGAAGGAAAGGGTTAGCCCAGTCCCTGTGGAGACGATATCCGATACTTCTGTATCACTTTACTATTTGCGTCGTGTACACTTGCACTACATTTGCGATAGACTATTTTACACACAACAGCAACAACCATTGGCGTGACAACAGATGTTGAATCTTGCATTTCAGCTTTTAACAAAAGCTCAAAGACATACTTCTTTTGGTTTAGCAGTAGGCCCTTAGAGTACTCGTGAATCTCTATTCTCAAGAAGAAACCCAAGTTATCAAGATCTTTTAATGAAAACCTTTCATTAATCTAGTGTACAACAGTTTCTACTTCTTCAGTTGCACTTCCAGTGATGACAATGTCATCCACATACACCATAAGCAATACTTGATACTTATCACAAGACTTAATAAACAAAGAGATATCAAATTTGGAAGTAATAAAACCAAGGCCAGAAAAAAGAAAGTTCCTCAATGTCTGAAATCATGCCCTTGGTGCATGCTTAAGTCCATAAAGGGTTTTCTTTAGTCGGCACATTAATCTTTCACTATGTGTACCATGTTGTTCAAACCCTGGGGTTGTTCTTTATAAATTTTTTCAGACAAAGTGCCATTAAGAAAGGCATTTTTGATGTCTATTTGTCGAATGACCCACTTCTTCATTACTACAACATCAAGAACTGTTCTGATAGTGTTAGACCTAACCACTAGGCTGAATGTCTCATGGTAATCAAAGCCTACAGTCTGTGAAAAACCCTTAGCCACCAATCTGGCTTTCAACCTCTCAACAGAGCCATCATGATTTTTCTTTGTTCGGAACAACCATTTGCAGACAATGACTTTTCTGTTTGGAGGCAATTGCTGCAGCTCCCAAGTACCATTGTGAAGAAGGGCGTCAAACTCAGCTTGAACTGCTTGCTTCCAAGCTGGATCTTGCAGGGCAGAGGCAATATCAGTGGATTCTGAAGAATCAATGTCAGCAATGTAGGCCTTCGGTTTAAAAATTTCAGCCTTCCCTTGAGTCACCATAGAGTGAAGATTCTAAACCTTGAAGGAAGTATCTCCAAGGGTGGTGGTGGAGGATGGAAGGAAGGTAGAGATGGAGGATGAAAGTGTGGAGGTGAAACATGGTGTAGAGGATGCAAGTATGGAGCATGGAATAGTAGGTATGGAGGTGGAGGATGAATGTGAAGGAGTAGCAATGGAATTAGAATTGGGAGATGAGAAGGATGTGATGGGATTAGTGAAAGATAATGACTGATCTGTTGATGATAATGAATGACTTGAGGATGTTGTAGGTGAATGCAATATTGACTCATGATGTACTGCATATGAGGTTTTGAATAGTGTTGAGAATTAGTTGACAAGGGAGACAAATGATGTAATGCATGTGAAACATGATGAGCATTTGACTCTAACTGCATGCATTTATTCTGAGACAAATTTTGTCGAGAAAATCTAGTTGCATGTTGAGCTTCAAGAGACTGAAGAACAGTTTGAGAGCGATGAATGCAAGGTTTTTGAATATTAGTTTTAGTGAATAGGGGATGAGACTCATAGGGAAACAAAGTTTCATTGAACTGAACATGCCTAGATATATATACACGGCCAGTGGAATCCATACACATGTAGCCTCTATGGTTTGGAGAGTATCCTAAGAAAACACAAATTGTAGACCTAAACTGAAGTTTGTGTTTATTATATGATCCTAGAAAAAAATAACAAATACATCCAAAAACTTTCATCAGATAGTAATCAGGACATTTTCTAAATAATTTTTCATAAGCTGACAAGCCTTCTAAGGCCTTTGTTGGCAATCTGTTGAGTAAGAAAATGGCACTGGTAAAGGATTCATTCTAAAAACTTAAAGGCATAGAGGCTTGAGCTAGCAGAGTTAAATTTATTTCTACAATTTATCTATGTTTTCTCTCTACCAAACCATTCTGTTCTGAAGTATAAGGACAGGAAAAACGATGAAGAATACCTTTGTTTTGAAGATAAAAAGTCAGAGCTATGAACTCCCCTCCTCCATCAGATTGAATAGCTTTCAATTTGCAACCAAACTCTCTCTGCTTGACTATGAAATTGCATAAAAGCATTAAGAACACCAGACTTTTGTTTCAGAAAATAAATCAATGTATATCTAGAAAATGAATATGTAAAAGCTACATAGTACTTAAATCCATTAGAAAAGAGAGGAGCAGGGCTCTAGACATCAGTTACAACTAACTCAAGAGGTGAGGTATATTTAGTGTGTGAATCAGTGAATGGCAATTTATGTGCTTTCCCAAATTTGCATGCTGAACAAGAAGGAACTTGTTTAATATCTGTAAAGAAAATATTACAATGATGTAAAGCTTTAACCAAGGTATCTTGTGCGGGATGACCTAATCTTTTGTGCCACAATTCTAAAGGTAATTTATTAGCCATAGTAAGATAACAACAACTATCTAGAACAGACATATCAGAAAGAGAAACAGAATTCAAAGCAGAATCTAGGACATTATTGTTATGATTACTATTATTATGACTAACTAGAGGAGCAGTAGTAGAAACTAAGGAATTAGGAAGAGCATATAGGCCTTTTTGCACTCCACCAGTCAACAACACCTTGTTGGTTTGCAAATCTCTAATTTGACAGTGATTGGGATAAAATTCAACTGCCACCTGGTTTTCATGTGCAAGCTTAGACACAGACAACAAGTTTTTAGTGATGTCAGGAGTAAATAAAACATTTTTCAAATGTAAAGACTTAGGATGAGTTAAAAGTGTGGATTGACCAATAAAAGAGATAAGAAGAGAACTACCATTACAAACTTTCACACTACATGTACCAGGGTAACATGTTGTAGCATGAAGATTATGAGCACCATTAGTAACATGGTGTGTAGCCCCTGAATTAGGTTACCAGGTGTTGTCACTCACAGTTTTAGGGGTTGCAATATAAGCATGATGTTGAGTAGGGAAAACATGAAATTGTGGTGTAGGGACTGAAGACAACTGATGAGCAGTAAGAGTAAGAGCTGGAGTATACACAGCCGGTCTAGCTGAAGAGAAGAATGGTGCAACAGAAGCATACATAAGAGAAAACAATGGTTGAGAGTGTGGTGGTTCAGGAAAGTACACAAAGCTATAAGGATAACCAAATTCATTCCCATAGCCAGCACATGCACTGAAGTGAGCTTGAGGAGAAAAACCCCTTCCTTGATTCAAACCAGGTCTAGAGGATTCATTCTTGAAATTAACATTAAATCTTGAGTAACATCTTTCGGCCAAATGACCTATTTTCTCACATAATTGACATTATGGTCTATTAGAAGAAAATCTTCCTCTGCCTCCCCTACCTCTATTATAACTGACATTGTACTCATAACTAATATCTTGAGTAAATTCAGATGTAGGATCATAGGAACCAATATTAGCTTCAGGTGAAATGTACTAAGAGGGAACAATAGATGAGGAAGTAGAAATGACAGGGGTGTAGGGGTGTGGAATGAAGATAGGATGGAGGTTGAATGGAAGGTTGTTGACTTTAAGGTTGTGAAACAGATGAATGTTGAGTGGTAAGATTGGCTGAAGCACTGATCTGACTTAGAAATATTGTTTGTCTAGCTTCAGCATCTAGAAGAATAGTATGGACAGACTTGACATCAAATGGTGTAGGGCTTACAGTTAACTCTATGATAACAGACTCAAACTCTAGGGGTTAGCCATTTAGAATAGCTATGACCTGCTCTTGGTCAGAAATAATCTCCCCACAACTTGCTAAACTATCACAGACACCTTTGACTTTCATTAGAAACTCTCTCATACTTAGATCCCCCTTTTTCTGTGAATGAAGTACCTTTCTTAAGGACATAAGTCTAGAAGTGATTTTACCACTATAGATCCTATGAAGAGTACTCCAGATTTCAGCTAAGGTATTATGCCCAATTAAATTGAAAAGAACTCCTTCACTAACAGTGGAGACGAGCCAAGAGGCAAGTGCTCCATCTTGCTCTTCATAATACTCAAAATCAGGATTAATAGACACAATTTTATTTTTGGTAATATACTGTGGTGGCCAAGTAACATTACCATCAATGAACTTTTGTAAACGATTAGTTTTAATAGTAAGGAGAACTTGTTGAATCCACATCAGATAGTTCTCATCATTCAGAGTCACATTAATCTTCTTAGATCCAAACAGTTTACTAGATGAGACATTAGAGGTAGGTGAAGTAGTAGTAGGGTTTGCATTTTGAAGATCAATTTCAGTATTGTTATTAACATCAGTGGAGGATGTGTTGACAACATCAACATCCGTCATAGCAACTATGTGAAGCACAAAGAATCACACAACAAGAAATAAGATGAAAGAGCAGCAATACGCAACAGATCCAATGCAGACAACCAATAATACATCAAGAAGAGCAGCAAATCACAACAGACAACACATCACAACAGATCTACGACAATTCACAATAGATCCAATATAGTAAACAATCGGCCACAAATAACAACAGATGTAATCGACAATGAGTAACAATAAGCAAATCAATCACAGTATGCAATAGCTCAATCACAATAAATAATAACCAGGAAGATGAGCAAGAAAAGGCATATCTGATAAAACTAGGGCACGGAGCTGAAGCGAATGAGAGCAATGACGCAATTAGAACCAGATCGAGCGGAAAAAAAATACTCATAGGGAAAATAAGCAAGAGACCACAAGAAAGCAAACTCACATTGTGTCAACCAGAGCAGTGATGTGTACTGGCAATGGCAGTGAAGGAGCTTCAGGCAAACGAGAAGCATGAATCGCTGAAGCAGGTGGATCACCGGAGCAACGACAATGGTCAATCGTAAGTCTTTGATACCATGTTAGAGTGTGGAATTGAGGTTAGGGTTTGATGATTTGGTGTTTGGATAAGATGAAAGAAAGAGGAAAAGGGAAGTAGTTGAGAAGAGAGGAAACAATGAAGATAATACGAGAGAGAATAAAATCAGGAAAATGAGGAAAGAAATATCAGTTTTGTTTTTCATTAATTTGATACATAATACAAGCTCAATATTGATGGCTTAGCAAAATAACTACTCAGCAACAGCCCATTAAAAGAATATAACAAACTAACCGACTAACTATCTTTGACTTTATTTATACTTCTGATAGTTACAAATAGCATGAATCGATTATTTTCGTTTATAGTTACGGAATTCAACGTTATTTATTGAAAGAATATCTAATTTTTTAAAAATTTGAGAAGCCTACAATATAAATTGTATATTTTTTAGAGGACCAAAATATAATTTGATCATATCTCCAACTTAAAATTTCTCTAATTTTTAAAATTTGGGAGAACATGGCCTCCACTGATCTCCATTGAATACCACCCCTGCTCGTTTATGATCGTTTTTATAAATATAAAACATAAAATATTTATTTTTATGCTTATACAAAAAAGAGAACATAATTAAAAATATATATAAATGACCCTTCAATTTCAAATGGTTTAAAAGTTATTAAAATGGATATCTTCCCTTTTCTTTATTGTTTTGTCAGCTTCTGTTGTTTTAATCATTGATATTCAATTTATTAACCAATTAATTTAGATAAAATTTTGTAAAAATCTAATATCAAGATAGTCTCCCTTCTCCCAATTCGTTTTTTTTTATTTTACTTAAATGATCTAACGTATCATTTCATTATATCATCTTATTGTTGATTTTATCCGTCCTCCTTAATTGTGCTTAAAAGTTGGTCAGAGAAAAGAAAAGAAAAGAAAAGCAAGTTTTGGAGCTCTTGAAAGCATTGGTTTCCATACCAAGTGAGCCAATCAGCTAAAACCTTGTTTTATTTCCACCGGGCTTTAGCTTGGCTAATGCTACCAGGTGTTTAAGACATGTACTATAATTCTCTCACGACAAAAGTTTGAAAAATTCATGCATCCCAACCTTTACCCTTTATATAATCTTTTTGAACTTCTTTGTGTTATATTATATATTTAAGTCTATAGGTTTGCATTTCTTAAGTTTTAAGGAATTAAAAAAGGGTTTAAGTGATTAAATAAAGCAAATAAAAAGTGGGATGAAAATTTATCAACTATTTAACTTTTTAAAGCAAATTGATAGAATCAAGAGCCACGACAAGCAACTTAGTATTAAAGTGATTTAATTATAAAATAATATTTTATAAATTTCATAAAGTTCTTAAACGAAATAATAATTAGACAATGGGAAGAATAAAATATATAGTTTCAAAATTAACAGACCTAATAAATATTTAATTCAAACTTTGAGAGAAATAAAACTTAATTTTACAAGTATTCAAACTAGTAGGGTTAATGTTATCATTAAACAAAAAATTGGGAGCATGAACCCTTTTATTCTCTTGATAGTTTTGTCTTCGATAAGTGAATTCTCTTTATAAAAAAACTAAATTAACCCTAAATGTTTAATTTTAATTATGTTTATTAAAACAATAATATCTTAGGAAACTTAATTAGGCGTCTTTGTGAACCCAACAAGTGATTTCAGTGGGGAAAGAAAGATATAATCATTCTAGAAGACTCAAGTTCGAACTGTTTTATCTATAAGATATATATGTCTTATAAAAAGATTAAGATAAAATATGAATAGATATTCCTCTATAATTATTTTAAAACTATTAAAAAATAGGTGTCTTTCTTTTGGATTAACTCAAATCAAACAATGATATAAAAATAAGCAATGAGATCATGCTTTGATAGATTAATGATACCATATAAAGATATGGGTTCTCTTTAGTGTTTATGATTTCTTTATTTTATTTGAAAAAGTGAGTTTCAAAGCATCCAAAAGGAAAAGTGAATCTTTTTCCAATTTAAAGGAAACGAAAGGCTTCTTTGTCTAAATTATCTAATTCCAAAAGGTGACATAAATGAGGCAGCTTCGATATTTAATTAATTTAGCAAAAGATTCGTTTATCAAAGAATAAATAAATAAAATAAACCCATATCATCATTTTCTTTTATAATAGCCACTGAATTTTATTAAAATCATAAAAGATATTACAATTACAACGCATCCGAAAATAAGAATAATAGGTCTACTAAAATTTCTTACAATTTAAAAACAAAAAAAAATAAATACTTTCATAGAGATAAGCATACCATCAAAATCTAAAAGTTTTTCTAAATCTTCTCGTCTTTATCCAATCGAGACGCATAACAGGTAAAAAAGAGTGGTGAGCGACCCAAACCATCAGACAGCATGTTTTGCTACCCATGACTGATTGCATCAACAAACAAATATTAACCGAGTGGGGATTTAACTTTCCATGACCATCGATAAAATCATAATTAGAAACTAGCGACATTAAAATCTCTTTGCGAGCAACAAACGGCTGCTAGGGTATGTTGAAATCATGCCACAAGGACAGATGAAACGAGCCACAAAACAAAGAAAATGTGTCATAAAGAACAGAAAAAAACATGTGTCATGGGGACAGAGAAAACGCGTGCCACAAAGGCAGAAATTCTATTAAAATATGAAAAATAAGTAGAAAAATAAGAAAAATAATAAATCTAGTAGTCCAAAACTAATACTAAAATTAATTGTCGGTCATCAATCAAATGAAAAAAAAAAGAGGTTGCAGTCGACAATGAGAAAATAATGAGCCGCAACAGAGAATTAGAAAATAAACCGAGGATAAAAAGTTATAAATAAATTTTAAATTATTATTATTATTTAATATACTGAGAATAAAAAGTTACAAATAAAATCAAAATATTATCATATGTTCTTATAAACACAAAATAATATTTTATTTTTTTATAAAAAATTTAATTTATATTATTAATGTATCAAATAATAATCATTTTAAAAAAATCCTTTTATGGCATGAAATAAATTCTAATAATCCATTCTTATGTCTTTTCGTAAAGCCTTTTTCTTAATTTATTTTAATGTCACCGGTGGAATCTGATTGTATAGAAACTAATTTATTTAATAAAGCAACTAAAAGTACCTTTCGTTTTTCATGTTTTTAATGTCACTGGAATAGTAGAATATAAATGTTTTTTAATTGAAAATCATAATGTTGGTGGATAAGAAGGATGGCTGAATTTATTAATAATTTTAAAATATTAATTATTTATTTATTAGTTGGTTTAGTAAAATAAGGCATGTTTATTAATTAATTTTAGGGGTGAATTTAAAATTTGACGTTGGACTGAGATTATAAAAATATATAATATATGGTTTAAAATATTCAACCAATAAATTAAATACGGATAATTGTATAAAAATATATAAAATACATAAACCTTTTTTCAAAAGAAAAAATTGTAATTACCATTATTTTTCGGAATCGAATTTTAGCACAATTGCAGCCAACTCATAGTGAAAAAAATAAAGTAAAAAAGAAGAATTATTTAAGAGAACCAAGTTCTTAGCTTGACCTATCATTTCATACATCAATTTCATGCATTTAGTGACGGAATTTCATTTTTCCACTCTTTTTAGCAATGTCTAATTTTTGTTTGGATTAACCGAATCTAACTATAAAATAGTGATAGAAATATTTTATTGTTTTCTATAAATGATTTATTTTTCGATTCTAATTGAGTTAGTATCCGATTAATTACCAACACTATCAGATCTATTAATTGGTCTAGTGACTAAAAAATAATGATGCTCATATTATCTTATTTGCATAGGTTCAAATCCCGACATAAGAATATAATATCTCCCTATTTAATAAAAATTATAGACACTAATTTATTAAGAAATTTTATTATATAAATATATCTCAAAGGGATAAAACAATATTTAGCCTAAACTTGACCGCCCGTAAATTTTCAATTCTTCTAATATATGACACTTTAAAATTATATTATACAATCACCCAAAAGTATATGTTTTTAAAAACTTCTAGTGATGGCATGTTATATTTTTAAAGTCTAATGTCATTAAAATGACTAGAATTTTAAGTTTAATGATGAAATTGAAAAAAATCGTTGAGTTTCAAGACTAATATCAATAAACTAGTTAGACAAGGTTGTTGAGTTGAAAGAACCAAAACTTTATCTCTCTTTCTTAGCTCCAAATTGTCAATCAATTTTGACACTTTGTAAGCAAACCTACCTGGAAAGGGACCCACTTTTGGGACATAATTCTTTAGAACAGCGATGATGTGGAGTAATGATGTGGACAAAAAGCTCATCATCTGCTTTTCGACGGCACCTACCTGCTTCTTGGTGTTGGCGGCTCCTTCACATGCTCCCTTCTTTATCCCTTTTATTTCCATTCACTTTTCCTTCACCTTCTTCTTTCTTTTGCAATAACACATTCTATATAGTATATATATAACACCCTAACCCCAAACCATAGGAACTCACTTATCTCATCTGTTCTAATTATCCGCTGTCATCTAAATGGTAATGGCTACCCAAGAAGCAGGGCAAGGGATCAAGCTATTCGGAACGACGATCACGTTACAAGGAAGACAAGTAAAAGAAGGGCAAACCAAAGCCGATCACCCGAGGCCGGACAAGATCATACCGTGCCCTAGATGCAATAGCATGGAGACCAAGTTCTGTTACTTCAACAACTACAACGTTAACCAACCTAGACATTTCTGTAAAGGTTGCCAAAGGTACTGGACCGCAGGCGGAGCCCTTCGGAACGTCCCGGTCGGGGCCGGTCGACGGAAAGCCAAGCCACCGGGTCGTGATCTTGGTGGATTCCCGGAAGGGTGTTTGTATGATGGGTCTGGTGAGGTGCAACAGTTTGAGCTAGAAGGGATGGTGTTGGATGAGTGGCATGTAGCCACCGCGGATGGTGGTTTCCAGCAAGTTTTCCCGATGAAGCGGAGGCGAATAAGCTGCTCAGGTGGTCAACCATATTAATATTCAGTAGTAGTTCTTATCTTTTCTCTTCTTCTTTTTTCTAAAGAAATTAATTGCAAAAGTTTCAACAGATTAAAAAATTGTATGGAGTGAAGACCAATGTAAATACAGGCAGGTCTTTGATTAGTTACTCTTCAAGTACTACCATTAATTAGTCTTTGATAAACTTAAATTAACGATCTCAAGAAGATACTAATTAAATTAAACTTCATTTAGTAATATATAATAACTTATCGAAATATTATTAATAGAGATTAAATTAGACGTGGCGTTGAAATTTTTAATGTTTTGATATACCGTGGCGTTGGAATTTTAATTAGGAGAAACGTGCAATAATTTAATTATCGTGGGCATATGTTAATAAGCCAAAATCAACCTGCCGATCATATTTTCATTGTCTAATTTTATTAATAAAAAATATGAGATCACCGGCAAAGTGGATATGGATGCCGAATCATCACCATCATCATCGTATATCTTTGATCATGCACGTGCTGTAAATTGGACGGATAAGATTGGCCAGAAATGTTAAATAGAAAAAGGGATTCGTGCTAATGTAAACGTTTATACTTCTGAGCAAAAAGCCTTGAACTTGAACAATTACAATCTTATCGATTAAATATATAATTCATCAAGAAATTCAGCTTCTTAAGAAGAAAGTAACCTATAAAAATAAATATATTCTTCCTTTTCTTTTGTTTCATGTGCTATTTAATTATTTTTGTAAGTTTCACTATGTTTACATCCTGTCAAAATTTATTTTCGTAAAGGTTACATTCAATTATCAATTCTTTTATTAAATGAAGTATTACATTCTCATGTCAATATTAGAGCTCATATAAAATGAGATAAGATAAATATTTTTAGCCACTAGGCCAATTAGTAAATCTCATTCAATTATTATTTTTATTATTTATTAAACGATTAATTGTAACTAATTATTTAGATATATATTGTATTATAACTATAACTAATATTGCAATTATAAGTAAAAAATGATAATTTGTTTCATCGCTTTAAAAATGAAAATGATTGTTGATGTATTGAAGAATCGATACTTGTTCATGCTATTATCTGGTGAGGATCGTACTCATCGAAATTTATTTGTTTTCTTATATTTATTAGTTTATATGTATATCTCTGTTTAAAGGGTTGTCGGTAGGGATGGCAAACGGGTGGGCAGGTGCGGATACTCTCTCCCTCATCCCCATACCCAACTAAAATATTCATATCCACCATCTACCCACCACCTACGGCGGCTATAATTTTTAAATCCACATTCGTCCACTCGGGTATATTGTCAAATTCATCCCCACACCTACCATCTAATTGAATATCCATTAGTCATCTCGTACTTGCTTGTACCCACCTATTAACCCGCCTGGCAGCAACCATACACATAAAACATAAATTCAAGAACAACCGCAAAACATAAATTACAAGGAATATCTTATAAAATTTTAGAATTTATAGAATAGTTTGTGAAATTACATCTAAATTCATAATGGTCCAAATTTATATGGCGGGTAGAATGCGGGCGGGTAAGGACTTAAATCCACCACCTACCCACTACCCACGACTGGTATGACTTTTTACATCCACACCCACCCACTACCCATTAAACTTATACCCATTCCCCACCCCAATTAGACCGGATACGGTGCGGAATCCACGAAATTGTACTTGTTTGCCATCCCTAATTATTGGAGATCATAGCCAAAAAAATTATACTTACCAAAATTAAAGTGATGTTCTTTATTATTACACAATATGTATGATTTATTTATTTTAAAAAATTTGGGGGTAAAGTACACTGTATGTCACTAAATTATGTAAAAAAAAATGGCCACTAAAGTTTTAGAAATTATAAAATTGTCATTAAACTTTAATTCGGTTACAAATGGTACCTACTAGTGATAGATTTTGATAAATTTAATGATCATTTTGTAACAATCTGATAAATTTGAATTGCCATTTTGTAAATTTGAAACAATTTAATAACAACCTTATAATGAAATCGAAGGTTTAATAATATGTTCATACATATTCTTAATCCATTGAAAATGCAGAAACACTTTACAGACAAAGTGATTGAACTCGAGTCTCTTAGGATAAACATCATCCACTTTTTCACTAAAACCACTTGTTGGGTTCAACAAAGTAAGATTCGAAGAACATATATTTCAACGGTAGGTTGAATTCATACATGGCAGTAGATGAAGAACCCTTCTTTTGGGGAATATAAAAAAAATTTGGTGTCCCTATCACTAAAAAATTTAGGTTTAGGGTTTAAAGTTTATGATTAGGTTTTAAGAAATTTGAGATAGGGTGTATTTTTAGAGCTTAAGATTTAGTATTTAAAATTTAGAATCAATGCTTAAAATTTAATTATTTAGTGTTGGAGCATAGAAAATGACACCAAAAAAGTAGACAATTTTTGTTCTCTTTTGGGATGGACCGATGAGAGTGTTGACGCATGGTTGCACTCTTAAAATTTTTAATTTCTATGTAATTTATATATTTTATATTTTTCTAATAATTATTTAATTTCTAATCCTTTATAATTCTGAAAATCTAATATAATTTTTTTTTTAAGAATTCACACATCTAACATAAAATTCTGCATCCGTCCATATTATTGTCCCAAAACAAAAGACACCAGCATAGCAGAAACTATCACAATCTGAACCAACTTAGGGCTAGTTTAGCATTGCTTTTGCAAAGTGATTTTTAAAAGTGCTGTTAGAAAGAGATTTTGAAAAGAAATTTTAAAAAGTTAATTGTAAGATTTTAGTGTTTATCATTGCTGTCAAAAAGTGCTTTTAAGAAGATAAATGACTATTTTGGACATGATATTGTAAGTTATATATGTATATATATATGATATTCGAATTCTTTAATGTTATAATATATGAAATATATCGGCTTAAATTATTATAAAAATATAAAAAAATATTTTTATTAATAAATATATTTTTTAACAATTATACGTGTTCAATGAAAATATAACAATTTTGAAATATTTTATTTAAAAAACTTGACAAGAATAAATATAAATCATTTTAAAATTTAAAAATAATTATTAATTATATAATTATATCTTCGTAAAGAATTATAAATTTATAAATTATAAATAAACACAATAACAAATGAAGGTTAAAATTGTAATTTAACTCTCAAAATCACTTTTAAAACCGCAAAAGCTAAAAATTTTAGCTTTTGCGTTTGAGTTAAAAATCACTTTTTAAAAGCAGATTTTTCTCCAAAAGCTAGCTGTTTAGCACAGCTTTTGGCCTCAAACCAGCTTTTGGTTCCAAAAGCTGGTTTAAAAAGCAATGCTAAACAAAGCCTTAATGTATAAATCGAGAGAGAACAGAAGTCGAGAAAGAATAAGAATAATATATAATTCCATGGCTACACAGTGGTTTAGTAGTCTGTTTTGTGGTGGGTTTTTGAGAGGATTGGTGCCAAGTGCATGGATGAGAAGACTTGCATTCCCTTTAAAATGCAATGAATGGACAGTAAAAAGTGTGAGAATTTGTGGATACAAGTGATTTTGATGCTATATGTCTACCACATGTAAAGCAAAACACCCCCACCTCCCCTCCTACCACTCAACCATCATGTGGTTCAAAACACTTGGGTGTACGGAGGGAGGTGGAATCTATTCAGGTTTTATCGTCTTTAGATATAACGCGGCTGAGTCTAGACTCTAGAGTATGGCGTCTTAGTATAAGACTAAAAAATATAATTAAAACGTTAGAAAATATAACATGTTACCACACAACCAAAATGTTATGTTTTTAGATGACACTTTAGGTTTCGTATTTTCACAACAAGTTTTAAAACTTGTCATAAAACCACAAACCAAGTTCCGAAACTTGTCGAAAACCACCAACCTAACATGTGTATAACAATTTAGGTTGTGTGGTAACATTATAAGTTCTGCATTTTCTAACATTTTGATTGTACCGTTTTAAACTTTAAATTAGGTCGTTGTACCGCAGACTCACCCATAAGGCTCTGTTCTATTCAGGGGTGAATTCAAGAAAAAATTTTGGTTTAAATATTTCAAGGTTTATATTTTGTTTTAAAATTTAATTCATATACTTTATTTTTACGAAATTGAGTCAACCTAATATTTTTTATTAGGAAATATTGGTTCATCCCTTAATTTATTTTAATTTTTTATTGTTAAATGTTGATCTGATAATTATAAAAAATGAAATGAATTATTTAATCTCTTATATTTACAAATTTATTAATTTAATCATTAATCTTTAAAAATTATCGTTATTTGAACAAGATAACTTTCAATAAGTCACGTTTAACATTTTTCAAGGTAAATTGATAAAAAATAAATGTAAAAGACTAAAAAAGTTTTTTTACCTTTTTATAGCTACTAAGTTGGCAGTTAACAGTAAAATTGAACATAATTAATTAAGGACCAAAATTTTTAAATAAAAAATAGTATAGGGATTCAATTTTGTAAAAAAAATAAATTATAGGGACTTAAAAAATAAATTACATGTTCTTAAACGACTGAAATATAATTTGATTACCATGAAGAAGCAACAGGAGTTGAGAAAGAAGCGTGATCACTAAACAACTGATACCATATTGGTATTTTATTAAAAACCAAGCTGGTTACAAAGTTGGCATCTTCAGCTATATATACACGGACGGAACGTAACTGCATCAACTGCATTAACCAACATTCAACTGCTTAACAACTTCCTAACAACTTGCAATTGATAACGTCTAACAATTACTTTATCGTTTTTAAAATGATCAAATTGAAAATTTTATCTTTTATAGGAATTAAAGCATAATTTTACTATTATTCAAACTTAAAACTTTAGATCTAAAAGGAGCAATTTTTTTTTGTCGTAGCAACCCTAATAAAGAGTATGACAACCTTCACCAGATCCCGCCCCGCACAGTATTATATTTTCACATGTTTAAAATTTGAACCTTAAATTTATCCTCGATTCAACCTACCCGAATTTTTAAAACTTACATTATTTTCTTATCAATCTTATATTTTCTCACTAATCAAACAAAAGTAAAAAAACAAAAACCTCGGATATATTAAAAATAACATCAAAAATAGTCATAATAAAATTATACACCTTTTTCTGATGTTATTTTACAAAAAAATACATTTTTCCTCATGAAAAAACACCCCTAAAATATCCATAACAAAAAATAATTTGAGAAGAGTAACTTTGAATCCCAAAAATAGATCGTAAAACAGACATACATATTATAAAAAAATAAAATTATAAATATTTTTTTTACTTTTTTTAAGATGAGCCTAAACAAAATGGATCTATTTATAAATATGGATCATATTTTGACGAAAGTTGAAATTCATATTTCAAGTCTGGATAGACTTAGACAAGTATAAATGTATTAATATTTTATATTAAGCTCAACTCAAACTCGAACTATAAACGCTTGTATAGTTGGACAAAGTGCATATGTTAAACAAAACAAAAAGGATGCTTTTAAATTTATTTTGGTATAATCACTCTATATCAATTCATTCATTATTGTAAAGACATGTTATAAGAATAATTTTCCGAATTCAACTTTTTCTATTTATAATGCTAAGATACAAACTTTAAACATTGATTAAAGTAACTAGTGTTTTATCTCGCTAAATTAAATTATCGTAGTTGGTAGATTTTCTTGGATCTTATTGTGCATGATTTTTGTTTTCTTCAATGCATTGCTAAACCTATCCTGGGATGATAACATGCCAAATATCTGTAATTTTTAATTATTCAAATATGAATATGCTTTTATCAACAAATTATATAAGTATTCTTATCTAAATCCAAAATAAATATTATTTAATCACAAGGTATTTGAATTCACAAAATATTTTAATTCAAATTTTTAAATAATTTATTGAATACCAAAGTTCTGATTTCAATCCACCAAACGTTGAATGACTAAGGTTCAAGTCCCCTTAAACGTAAATATTTTACATTTTAATGTTCAAAGTCAAATTTGGATATCTAAATCTATAATCAGGGCAAAGCCACATGGGGCTGGTAGGGGCCAGGCCCCATGGTTCACCCTTATGGTCCATTTTTTTAATTTGACCATCGTAAAATATTAAATTATATTTTATTTTATTTTATTTGAATATATATTATTTTATTTGTTTTAATACTATAGAGTGAGTGTTGTTTTAGTGATAAAGTGTGTACATGAAATTAAGTTTGTTTTACTTGAAGGTAGTGAATGTAATCTGATTGATGGCGTTTTTCAGTCATTTATTCTTTTTAGAGTTTATGTGTAGAAAGCCCTTAAACTTTTGAAGAAAATCAAATAAACCACTAATTTTTTTCACACTCAATTAAGCTCTTGAACCAAGAAATTGAATTAATTAAGCTATTTGACCATTAAATCTTGACAACTTTTTTCTTTAGATATTACTGACACATGATACAATACAGTTCTACCATGTTGTATTTATAGACTTCTTCAATAATATTTTTTTATATTTATACTTTTTTTAGAATTTTTAAAATTTTTAAAAAATTTTAAATAAAATATTTTTTTTGAAAATGTCAAGTCGAGTCGAGATACTAACACAGCATACTGTACTAACATATTCAAAAAAAATTATCAAGTTTAATAGTCAAAATTGATTCAAGTGCTTAATTGGATGCAAAAAAGTTTAAAGGCGTAATTGATTTTTTTGTCAAAAATTCAAGGACTTTTTATATCCTTAATTTTTTTATTTATTTTTAGCCCCCTTAACTTTTAAATTCTGACTTCGCCTATGTCTATAAACCTTATATACATAAGTAATACGGATTTAAATAATAAATATTTGATAGTGTTTACCGATTCCACTTTAAATCAACAACATATAGTAATTTTAAAAGCCGAATCTGTAGATTATCTGAGTTCACAATATTTGTGTCCATTTGAATTGTCATTCCTAAATCTATTGCATAAAGATCAAAGGTTTGGACAATTAAACCTAAAAATGGACTTAACCAAAAATACAAGTTCTTTTTCTAAATGGACCAGGCCTTAGGTATAGAAATTTAAACCCGAGCTATGCCCGACCCAAATAACATATATATAGAGAGAGTTGGGAATTGAGATCCACTTACACAAAATATAAATTTTGAGTTTTACACGTTTTTTAGATCGTTCGATGAGTGAAATGAATGATTGAGATTAATTCCTTATTTCTTTTCCGGTAATTATCTTCACATATCTTACCATTAATCTCAGTCATGCATTGCACATATCCAACAATTCAAAAAATGTAAAACTTAAAATTTCTATAATATATATATATATATATTCTTACTTTAACTCTCAAATTATTATTTTGATCTATTTTAAGTATTTAACACTTTTATTGTTACCACTTCCATCTCAATTTATACGTTTAAAGTGAGTGATGAAACATTTTCATAAAAGGGTGTCACGTGACATACTAAAAAATGCTATGTGACTAAAACTAAAAAACTAAAAAATCATAGTGTTATTTAAAAAAAAACATTTGATATTTATTTTAGTTTGAGCCAAGATATTATCGTTAGTGGCAGTGACTAATTTTCTCATTGTGGGTACTCTCATTAAGAGGTAAACGACTGGCCATAAAATGTACTCCATTCTCATTTTGTAAGAATTGAATTCCTGCTTCATTTGATAATTTTAATTTTATATATTTTAAAATGTTGAAGTTTCATAAAAAAATTTAAAAGGTCTCAATTATTTAAAAAAACATACTCCCTCCGTCCCATAAGTTTTGTCCTTTATTGACTTTTTTGAGTCAATTTTTTTTAATTTTGACTCATAATTATTTAAAATGTATCAATGATAAAAATATGAAAAAATATATTTTAAAAGCCTCTAATCGAGTAGTTTTCAAAAATATATTTTATAAAATGTAATTATTTAAAATATTCAATATAATAATAGTCAAAGTTTAAAAAAATTAACTTTCAAAAAGTCAATAAAGAACAATTTTTATAGGACGAAAGGAGTACTATTTAACAAAAAAAAAACAATTTAGACTTTCTTTACAAATTAAAATTTTCAAATAACATTGCATAACATTTTCTGAGAATGTCACGTCTAATTAGAAGAAAAAACACGATGTGACAAATGTTAGATACTTAAAATATACAAAAAAGATTTAATTACTTAAAATTAACAAATAACATGTTTCAAGAGTTTTTTATTCCTAAGCAGTAGTTAACGTTTTTGCTTCCAGTTCTTTTTGTAGGCTACAAACTAGGCGGGCTTGGCATGTGTAATAATAAGGTCCAAGTTTGGTAATAAAATGTTATCCACATTTCCCTGAATAAACTCAAACCTAGCATTGTTTCCCATGTTAAGGTCCGAGTTTGGTTTATGGATAATTTCAGGTTGAGCTGAACCTAAATAAACTTGAACCCGACCAATGAATAGCACCATTTTAACTTGCAGTTCTACCGAACCACCAAATTCATGAAATAATCTAATACGGAACGAAATAGGCCAAGCTTTTAATCATTGCAGATAAGCACCCAAATTTAAAGTTCACCTACAGGTTATTTTTTGATCAAACATAAGCTAAGATAGTTCCTCGTTCTCGCAAATAGAAAAACTCAATAAGGTTTTACTAGAAAGCAGCCTGCTCGGCAAAAAAACTTCACCCTTCATCTCTAATTAGATTGGCGCAATTCGGGACGAACAAAATCTGCATCTGCGGGCACTGATATATCAACAGTTGGCCTCAACTGTGCGCAGACTTCAATAGCTTCATGAACAGGATCAGAGAAGAAGTTGCTTATCAGGTCCTGGTTGATGGTTGCCCCCGCATCCACCGCTACAAATGCCTGTTGGGTTAGGATGTAATCGAACCGCGGAGCCCACTTCCTTGATCCCAAACGTGCGGTTGTTGAACAATTGTCAACCATGAATGAGACCCCTCGAGCATGCATGAAAGGGTTCAAGGAATCAACAGCTTCAATCACACTTTCATTGATGATTTCTGAATACGAGTGTCCCTTCTTTCTCAATATCTCAATCTGAATTTTCAAATTATAAAGGATGAGAAGGAAAATAAAACAAAACTCTTGGAAGATACTTCATCACCAAGACCAGTCCAAATTTTAGAATGAAAATGAATACCTGGGCCATCATTAGGGCCACAAAAACCCCAGCAGTGAAAGGGTACAGTGGACCTAAATCATCTTTCGATCTAGTTGCCCTGACACGCTCACCAACTTTCCACATCCGTGTCTGGTCAATATTACCCATTGGGAAGGCAGGCAGACCCTCCTTTTCCTGTTAAAGGAAATCCATAATCAGCCATCAAAGCAAGATTTTTCGTTGCTAAACCAACATTAAGCAATAAAAGATTAATGAAATGAGGATCTATCACAAGCAAGGATATAGTGTTATTAACATACATAAAATCGACGGCCAGCCAAAACAACACTGCGAATCTCGCTTCCACTTGCAACATCCTCATAACACTCATATAGGATTTCCATGCAGGGATAATATGAAGCACTGTAAGCTTCCTCAAAAATCTTTTTGTCGCCCTCAGATAACGAGTTGTATACAGCTAGCATGCCCTATGGAAACAAACACAGAAGCAGGCCACAATAGTGATCTATAAGTAAGAACTCCGAAGAAAGGAGAGGGCAGAGCAAGCAACAGAGATCACCTTTGTCGAAATGGTCTTCGAAACAATTCCAGTTACGCACTCCACAGTATTTTTGTAAGCTGATTCTTCATCCATTCCGCTCTCAACGTACCTTCTAAACAAGCATTCCACGACTCCATGAACAGCACCTAGCAAGATGCCTACAGAAAGCAGAAACAATGATGCACTTGTGAGTTCAAAAGAAATAAAACATACATGGCTGAAAAAACAACATAAACAATTCAGCTCACCCCTCTCCCCAAAAATGTCACTCCTGTACTCCTGCTCTAATGTGGTGGCAAATGTAAAAGGAGAACCAAGGGCAACTGACCATCCCAAGGCCACATCAGTAGCTCTACCGTCAACATCCTGCTCAAAATTAGACATTATCATTTAGTACACCTTTTCAGAAAAGGATTAGTTGACATTCGTCCAGACTAATAAGTGGAAAGCAGGAATTGGGTGATAAAGAACCTGGTGGACAGCAAAACTAGCATTGATTCCAGCACCATTTATCTCTTTTCCCTGAACATAGAGTCTCCTCACAGAAGGCCCCATCCCCTTAGGGCAGACAGCAATTACACTGATGTTCTTAGGAAAATCAAGCCCAATTGATTGTAAATGACCCAGGAGAAATCCATGGGAAAGTCCAAGGATGCTATTTGGCTTCATGTGGGAGAAGATCTTTTCATAATTATCAGCCTACAACACAAAATTTAATAAGTAATGCCTCCAACGAACAAACAAAACAGTGTCAAGTATATGAATCATAGTGCATGCAGGTGTTGGCATTTGCAGGACGGACATCACAATCAATCTAATATCTGTGGAAACAATTTCCATGTGAATCATATATCTGGTCTTAGCAAAACAATTTTCATGTGAATCAACGATAACTATAACCAATGGCCAAACTTTTATAATGCAGGAATGGAAAACATGTGAGAAACCTAGCAACCTGTGCAGCATCAGAGATCAGCAATAACACGAGATCACTTTCAGAAATAGTTTCATAGATATCCCCGAGAGTTCCATTGTCTTCAGAGAATCCTGCAGCACGGGCTTCAGCAAAAGAGCGAGAGCCCTTCCTTAAGCCAATCTGTTATCAAATCATCAAAGTACAGTACATTCAGTCAAATTGATGCCACTCATTGAATGCAAAAGGAATGCAGCGTGTTGGGATTTCTTTTTATCTTAAACAAGAAGTAGATTGGAGCTTACCTTTACAACAATGTCAGATTTTGCCTCTGCAAGAGAATCCCTCAGATTCTGTGCTTGAGCTGGCCCCTAAAAACCATATTTTTAAACTGCGTTAATGGAAATGAGGTTCATCAAACCCAATATTGAAACAATAAAATCAAAGGGACAAAACAAGAAATTTCTGGGCATATTCACCACTAAAACCCTTTAAAAAGGGGTACAATTTTAGTCAAAGGAATCTAATCTAAATTGAACGGTGGGAAAAAAGTTTATCTTTTTTCTTTTATTTAACAGATAAAAGAAAATGAGAAATGTGATAAAATTATAACCTGAGAACCCCAGCCGATGACTCCAATCTGTTTGATTCCTTTAAAAGCCTCATCCAACAAAGGGAACAGATGTCGCCCTCCTCTCACTATGAACTGTCAATTACCCAAAATCAATCAAAAAGGGGGGAAGTATGAAATTAATCAGAAAGAAAAAAAAACAAATGAAATGACTCAAATAATTATCAGCTAACCTCTTCGTGACCGGCAAGAGAGACCTTTTCTTTCTGGAAAACGGAGGTATCGAAGTCAAGCGACGTCGTCGGAGTAAAGGTGGAAGGAGCAGCGGTCATCTTGGCAGCGACGGCGAAGTTCTTTCTGGAAACGAGATGAGAGCTGAGTGAAGCGGGAATCGGCGAACGCAACGAAGACGACATGAAGCGTGGCTTGAGGAGCGTCGATTTGGTGGACAAAGGAACGGAGGGTACAGAAGGAAGAGAGGATTTAAAGGAAGCGGCTGTGGTGGTGGTGGCGGCCATTGTTGAGCTGAAATGGAAGTGAAAGTGAAACAGTGGAGGTTGTTAGGTTTTCACCTAACCAGGGCTAACACTTGTTTATTTATACACTAAGACTGTGTAATTGCAATATAATAATCCATTACAGTCTTCGTTGGCAGTCTGTGAAATGTCTTTTTTGCCCTTCACGAAAATAGGCAAAATCATCCATTTGGACAGAGGAAACAAACTTCACGATTAAACATGGTAACAGTTACAAATGTGAATTGGACTTTCCTTTTAGTATTACTAGGACAGAAGTGATGGTTATCCATTTGGTAGAGATTTTTGTTGCAATTTATTTATTTTTTAGGATTATTTACCAAAATAATAATTTTTATTACATCAAGCGAAGGCACGTCCAGTTATTAATCTTTTCATGTGGGTTGAGTTAGAACTTAAAAAAAATAGGGATGGTAAAATAATAATTTCTCGACCTGCCCCGTTCGATATATTTATATATATATATATATTATATTTAATATTTTTATTATTTTTTTCTTAAGGGCTCGAGTTTAGTCAGGTTTTTTTATTAAAATGTCGAGGTTGGGTTGGAGTCAGATTATGCTTTTTATTATTTCGGGGCGGAGCGGGGCGAGGGGTTCGTGACGGATGTTTTAAATTTTGGGTCGGTGTTGGGGCGGCCAAAAACTCGCCCCGCTGCCATCCCTAAAAAAACCATTCATTTAGCATGAAAGGAATCTGTCGATCGAAAGCAGAAGAAAAGGTGAGGGTCAGAAGGCTTTGGGATTGCAATTTTACCAGTGGTGGAGCCAGAATATTTATATAGTGGGGTTAGAATAAAATATGATCAGGTACAAAAATTTTCATATATTATTGACCTCGTACTCCCAACAAATCAAGTGAGATCAATTCTAATATTACATACAAAACATTTTAGAGTATAGCTTTAAAAAAACCACAATTAGCTTCTTAAAAATCTAATACCGAACAAATTAAATGGGTCAATTGACCACAAAATTAAAATGCAACTCCGCCATTAATCTTAATGTGCTACTTTAGCATGGATGGAGAAAAATTCCAACAAACTTTTCTTATGGGTCATTGAATCCTAGAACACTACAATACATTCGTGGGAACACCTTCTGGGATGTACCTCCATCCTACCACACAGATTGATACTCTCAATCAGATACACTATGCAAATGTGTTTTATGGAAAGTGTGTTATCTGAAAAACGTTTCTCGCTAATGTGATATATTTGTTCAGATTTTACTATGCGTGTATAATTATGATGTTTTTTATTTATTTTCAATTGAATAAGATAATTACATGAATATTACAAATATAAAATTTTTAATAAAAAAACAAGAAATATATGACGAATGTGAATGTGTCTTATCAAGAATCTACTGCTAAATCCAACACTAAATTGATCGACTGCCAAACTCTAACTAAATTGGTCGACTTATTAGAAATCTCCATGATACCGTAATTACATTAATTCATGACCTGATTACGAGATTTTTCAAACATCGAGTTCCCTTGATTATTCTCAAGATATGCGCATGTGTGCTATTGCTAACCTTCACCTCCTCTTTGAAAAAAAAAAACTGGGTGCTAAGGTCTTGAAATTAATTTTCAACCATTTCAAATTATGTGAATATCGTTAGAACAATCTGATATCCTCCGGAGTAACTCTTAGCATACAACAGACCAATTATTCTCACCCAAATTGATCACGACTTGTTGGATATTAAAAGATGATGTGGGCCTTATGTAGAAGTTTATTCTTTGGAGTTGTTTGGACCTAACGGAATTAGTTATAGAGCCCGTTGAGATAACATATCAGTTGTATAATAACTGAATCTGTTAGGCTTGTATCTTGGGCTATATGTATGGGTTACCCGACCCTGGCTCATTGAACAAGAATCAGATGAAGCCCACATTCTTATTTTGTTAATTTTTTCTTATGTTTTCTATTTTTCCAAAAATGCCTAATTTAGGGTTTCTTTGTAACCATCTAAGATGGTATCATTCGCCGCAATACATCATGTCGTCGTTCATCTGCTTTTGCCGCCGTTGTGTGCCCTTTCTCTCTGACGGTGTCTTCCGTGTCTTGCCTCTTGTGTTCATCCGTTTCGTCTCCAGTGTCGTTGTATCTGGTGTCCAATGGTGCGACTTGATGATTCGACCGGTGAAGGAGAAGTCGACTCCTCATCGCGATCTGGAAGGTTCTTCGCGAGTAAGCGAGTCAATGTCCTCCTCGATGAGTCGAATTTCCTGATCTGGAAGCAGCAGGTGCTTCTCATCGTCCGGAGCTACCGTCTTGAAGGATATTTTACTGGAGCTTGTAAAGCGCCACCGGCTAAGATCCGTCGGGCTTACGGTACTGAGTGCGAGAATGAACAATATGAAGAATTTCTCGCTTAGGACAGTGCACTTTCATCCTGGATTCTCTGTACCATGAGTCTGCACCTATTGACTAACTTTGCCGGTGCTGAAACTACAACCGAGATCTGGTCTATTGTTGTTGAGTATTTCAGTAGTTGTTCCACCACCACTCTCATGAGTTTGCACTTCAAACTTCGTACCGTTCGTAAAGGAGATCTCAGTATGCGCGTCTACATTTCCAAAGTCAAGAAATTTGTGACTCGTTGGCCTCTTGTGGCAGTCCTGTCTCCAAGGTTGAACACATAACCACCATTCTTGGTGGACTTCCGGTTGAGTACAAGCCCTTTGTTGCAGTGATCACGGCCAGCCGTGAAGTCTTATCCCTTGACAACGTCACCACTATCTTGGTTGATGCGGAAGCTCAACAAGGCTTGTTTGATCAGGAGCTCCCTCCTCCTATGAGTGCAAATACGGTTCATTTGTCTACATCTACTCAAGGTGCTGTTGGCAACTCCAATCAAAGGCCCTATCGTCAGAATGTTCACAATAGAGGGCGTGGTCGAGGCAAGAACCGATTCCAGTGTCAATTGTGTGGAAATATGGGGCACCTTGCCGATCGTTGTTGCAAGAGGTTTGATCAAAATTTTGCTGGAGTTTCTGCCAGCCTCTATCGGAATACGGATGTGGAAAACTCGCCTGCGTCGGCCAATGTGTGTTCCTTGGATGCTAGTGTTGTACGTGTTGCCTCTGGTCCATGTCCTCAATGTGCACATGTGTCTACATCTACTGGGTCTAATGCTGGGCAGTAGTATGCTGATACAGGGGCTACTCATCATGTTACGCCTGATGCTTCAAATGTTCATCAGTGCTCTGATTTCTCCGGGCCAAGTAAACTTTTGGTTGGTGATGGTAAAGGCTTAAACATTTGCAAAATTGGTTCTACTTCCATTACTACTGCTTCTCGTGATATTATGTTACGTGATATGTTATTAGTACCTTAAATAACTAAAAATCTTGTTTTGGTGTCTAAGTGTGCTAGAGACAACGGGGTCAACTTTGAGTTTCATGTTGATCGGTGCATTGTTCGTGATGAGCATACGGGTGTTGAATTGCTGTGTGGTGATGAAACTGATGGTCTTTACACTTTTGGTAGTAATTTTGCTTCTGTTAATAATGTTGAGTCTCGCTTGCGTGTATGTCAACAAGATGATTTTTATGTTTGGCATCGTCGACTAGGGCACCCTGCCCCTGCGACGCTTGCAAGAGTTTTACATGATTGTAATGTGACTATTGATTCAAGTGTAAATAAAGATATTGTTTGTTCTGCTTGTAGAATTGGCAAGAGTCATAAATTACCCTTTTCTGATTCTAATAATGTTTACACTGAGCCCTTTGCCCTTGTGTTCACTGATTTGTGGGGTCCTACACACACACAGTCTGATGGGTTTGCTCACTATGTCTCTTTTGTTGATGCTTGTACCCGACATACCTGGTTATACTTGCTTCGAATTAAGTCCCAGGCTGTACTTGCTTATAAACTGTTCTCTAGCCTTGTTCGAACTCAATTTTCTGCTGAAATTAATGAAGTGCAGAGTGACTGGGGCGGTGAATACCGTAGCTTGTCCCGTGTGCTTGCTGAGGCTGGAGTTAAGCATCGAGTTACGTGTCCGTACACGTCTAAACAGAACGGAGTTGTTGAGCGCAAGCATCGTCATGTTCTTGAGACTGCACTCACACTCCTCAGTCAAGCATCTCTACCCATTAAGTTCTGGTCACAACAGTGCACCTCATCAATCATCTACCCACCAAAGTGCTTAGGAATCTAAGTCCTTTTGAGAAACTCTTTGGGAGGAAGCCGAATTTTTCCTTTCTTCGCGTGTTTGGTTGCACTTGTTTTCCACATTTACGTCCTTTTCAAAAACATAAGTTGGAGTTTCGCTCACATCAATGCACGTTTCTTGGCTACAACATGCAACACAAGGGTTATAAATGTCGTACACCCTAAGGGAAGGTGATCGTGTCTCGTCATGTGGTTTTCGACGAGTGCTCTTTTCCATTTGCAGATTCGTAGGCATCTACCAGCACTAGTTGCAACAAGGCACCAGTTTTTGTTTCCACCTCTCTGCCAGTTGTGTCTAATGAGGTGCATGCTCAGCAGAATGGTGTTACCAGTCATGTTTCTTCAAGTATGTCTGCACCTGTTCAAGAGGCTTGTTCTCATGCGTCTGATGTATTAGCACCTGGTGATGGTTATGTTCCAGCAGATGTGGTGCCGATGGCCAGTTCACCTCCACGTCCTACTCCTGATGTTGGTATTCCACCTGTCTGTAATGATTTCTCTCATTGTTTGAACTCATCTGATACTGTGGTTGTGCATGATGATGAGAAAACTCATGCTGATCTTCTCTCGGTTGTGCGTGGAGATGAGGGAATTGGTGCTGATTTTTTCTCCCTTAATTTGAGTTCTCAATTCCCTGTGTGCGAACCACCAGCTGCTGTCAGCCCAGGCTTCTCTGATAGCACACCCAATGGTTCACCTATGTCTAGCTCGGGTGCTGGTTGCTTAGCTGAAGATGCAGCCCCATCCTGTTGTGCTCCTAGTATGGATGCTCCGCCACCACTCCAGGATGCCTCTTCCCTTAACGTTCACCCTATGTTGACGCGCAGCAAGCTAGCAGTGTTTAAGCCAAAGGCATACACATCTATTCTGAGTGCAGATTTTGTTCCTAATAATATTGATCAAGCAATGACGGTTCCAGCTTGGAAGGAGGCTGTCATAGCCGAGTATGATGTGCTGGTTGCTAATGGCACTTGGAAACTAGTGCTCATGCCGGAAGGGAGACGTATCGTTGGCTGCAAGTGGTTGTTTCGGGTTAAATATAACCCTGATGGTTTTGTTTCTCGCTACAAAGCGTGATTGGTTGCGAAAGGATTCTCCCAAGTTCTAGGGCAAGACTTCAGTGATACGTTTAGTCCAGTTGTCCGATTCTTCACCCTCAACATTCTTCTTTCAGTGGTTGTTAGAAACAAGTGGAAACTTCGACAGGTGGACGTGAACAATGCGTTTCTTAACAGAGGGTTGGATGAGGAAGTCTTCATGGATCAACCTCCCAGATTTATTCAAAATGCCACTGATGGAACAAATCTTGTTTGCCTTCTTCAAAAGGCTTTGTACGGATTGCGACAAGCTCGTCGCAATTGGTACACCAAACTGAGAAATTTTCTCATTACTCTCGGGTTTAAGGAATCTGCTGCCGATACGTCCTTGTTCATATGTCAAAACTGCTCCGTCTTCACGTATGTACTGGTGTATGTTGATGACATTATCCTCACGGGTTCATCGAACAAAATGGTGGAAGACGTGATATGCAAGTTACATAACTAGTTCTCCTTGAAGGATTTGGGTGAGCTTTCTTTCTTCTTAGGATTCACATCACATAGGATTGGAGATGCTCTTATACTTAGTCAAAAAAAATCATCTTAGAGTTGCTTGAGAAAACTAAGATGTGTCAGGCTAAGTCATCACCAATACATATGCTCTTTTCTGTTAAACTCATTCATGATGCCGGAAGTCCTCTCCCTGACCCATATATGTATCGTAGTATCGTCGGAGCCCTCCTATATATATGCTACACTCGCCCTGATGTCGCATTTAGTGTAAATCGGGTTGCTCAGTTTATGCACAAACCGTGTGAAGATCACTTGACTGCAGTCAAACAAATTTTGCGATATTTAGCGGGAACATTTGACTATAGGCTAATGTAAACACCCTCGGACTTAGGTGTAGGGACCGTCGTTACCTTTGCCGATGCGGACTGGGAAGTAGTCTCGATGATCGTCGGTCTACTACCGGATATTGTGTCTATGTTGATAATTGTCTGGTTGCATAGAGTTCCAAGAAACAAAAATCAGTGTCGAGATCAACCTCTGAAGCTGAATATCGTAGTGTGGCGCATGCAGTGTCAGAAATCGTGTGGGTAAACACTATTTTACATGATATGGGTATTCATTCTAACATGTTGTCGGTAGTATGGTGTGACAATACAAGTGCCATTGCAATGTCGGCAAATCCTGTATTTCATTCTCGTTCTAAACACGTGGAACTTGATGTACATTTTGTACGCGAGAGGGTCGCAGATCGAAATTTTCAAGTTAATTATGTACCTGTTGAACACCAAGCATCGAACGACTTAACCAAACCACTATCGAAGGTATATTTTCAAACTTTTCGCCATAAAATGAGCGTAACTCTGGTCACAACAGAGCAGTAGAAGGAGGGGAGAGGAAGCATGAGGAATGTTGGATATTAAAAGATGATGTGGGCCTTCTGTAGAAGTTTACTCTTTGGAGCTGTTTGGACCTAACAGAATTAGTTATAGAGCCCGTTGAGATAACCAATCAGTTGTATAATAACCGGTTCTGTTAGGCTTGTATCTTGGGCTATATAGATGTATGGGTTACCCGACCCTGGCTCATTGAACAAGAATCAAATGAAGCCCACATTCTTATTTTATTAATATTTTCTTTTATTTTCTATTTTTTCAAAAATGCTCAATTTAAGGTTTCTTTGTAACTGTCTAAGACGACTTCACAGTCAACAAGGAAATCTAACTGAATGGAACATGCTCCCTGCACGAGACCTAAAATATATGTCTATGATCTTCACTTCTCTATCATTACGGAAAGCATTGACAACTAACTGACAACCTCTGACTATCTGTCACATTACAAAATTCAGTTTGATGAATGTACTACAGGTGATTTGAGGGAGAGTTGCATCTAGGGGTGGAATTGGGTGGGGCAGGGACGATTTAACATTTCTTATTACGTCCCCAATACTTGTGATTACGATTTTAGGGAATTCTTATTAAATGTTTCGAATTTTTGTTTTTATTTTCATACCACGGTTTTCAAAGACTTCTCATGCCCAAAAACATTAAATAAAATTACTATTTTATTGACCAAAATAAATGATTAATTCAGTTTAAAATATAAAATTTGGATATTTCGATTGAAAGCAGTTACGAAATGATGAAGATTGAAAGGGTGTTGTGTTTTTAAACGAGGGTTTTAGCTTATATCTAAAAACTAAGATGGAAATATGTTGAGAAACTTGAATGTGGCTAGTTTTGAGAGAAAGTTAAAGTGATAATAATATAGTTAGGATTTTTTTATTAAGATATATATTAGGGGTATATAAATAAATAAGTATATATATTTTTAAAAATCTTGTAAAATATTGAGATTCTTGCGGATATTTTTTGGGGACCCCACGGTTATTTATACGGTTACGGTTCGGTTATCCTCACGGTTCGGATATAACAATTCTCGTCCCCATCCTCATTTGAGTTTCGGTGATAAAACTTCTCCCGCTCCCGTCTCGGTGGGTAAAATTTCGATTATTCATCATACTCGTCGATTCGAATCTCTACAGTTTTCGGATATTTCTCACCAAATTACCACCCCTAGTTGCATCGACGTGATGAATAAACACATTGAGAATACGTGCTCATACACTTATTAATTTTAAATCATTATATATATATATATTACAAAATACAGTAATTAATAAATGACAAAAAAATAATATGCTTACACTATTTTAATAATAGTTTGAAACGTGTTTCGTATCTAACCTGCACATCTCCTTCTTATAAGTATAAAATGTATCACAAAATAGTTACAACTATCTGTAAGACTGTAACTTATATGAATATATTCATATATATATTTATAATAAAGTAACAAAAAACACATCATGAATAATATTACGAAAATAATTAAACTAATTAATAAATACAGATAAACAACATATTAATTAACTGATACACAACAACAAAATAATTGAAGTAAATAGTAAATAAAAAATACATGATAATTACACCGCCTCTTATCCCGGTCTATCAAAAAAAAAAAATACTTTTCTCAACCACATTTCTTATTCTTCTACTCCCTACCCTAAAAAATATCCTTTTCTATATTTATGCATGACTAGAAGTTTTGAACGAAGTGAAAGAGAGACTTATATAAAGAAAGGTTGGGGATGAAAAGATTAACCGACTAAATACGTCTTCCGAAAAATAATTTAAAAAAAAATACTAGGAGGAGAACACACCTTACAAAAAGCTGATCACTTTCTAAGAAATTTAATGGGGTTGTAATATCAATATTTGCTAGTCAAAATTTAAAAAATTATATTATAGGCTTATGATATAATGTCTCATAAATTTTTATTTTACTTTTGAAAAACTTTTCTTGGGCATGAGAAACCTTGGAATGCATTTTGGTCCCAGAGTATTAAAATAAGAAAAATCATCCTTCAACTTCATAATTTGGAGGGAAAAGGAAAATAAATATAAATCTGGTTTAGACTTGAATATCAAAATACATAAATTTTAGAAAATTATTTAAAAAATATTGCTAATGAAAAAAAATTTAATGATGAATTTAAAACAATCGCGTTTTAGTTTTCTATGAATTTAAAATTTTAAATAATGAAAAATACATAAATTTTTATTAAAAATAATTTATAATACAAATTTTATATAAACACTGAAAATTGGCAAAAAAATGTTTTAGCTATTTTATTTACACAAAGAAAATAATTACGTTTTAATTTTTATGATTCTAAAAATTATTAAAACAATTAATGCTACATATCAGTACATATGAAAATTACTCTAAAGTGATCCGTAATTTAAATGATAAATTTTGAGAAAGGGTGGGTTATTAGTTAGATTTCAATAAAGGGTTGGTTATTAGCCGAAAATTTTTAAAACAATCTCATATGTACCATGCTAATAAAGAATGACTGCGTCTGCAAGAGCTAGGCCTCCGTAATTCATAAAGATCTTGCAATAAATTATTAAAAAAAAGTGGAAGTAAAGTCTCATTTTGCTTTATAATGTTTCAATTTAATTAACAATAATAAATTGAATCTTGACGTCAGCAGAGGGATTTGTAAATAATATAGAAGAAAATAATTAACCACGAGCATATTACCCAAAAAACCACGAGACAATATAGAAAATAATATGAATATAAATAAGCCTTTATCTTTCATATTCATAATCATAGATGCATAGGGTAATGGTCATTTAAGAGTTCGGATTAAATACAATTTTTTAAAAAAAAAATTATTTCATTCAATGTATTATAAAATCTTAGAAGATTTTATTGAAAAAAATTCTATTTTGATGTATTAAGATTTATGGTTTATTGTTTAAGTTTAGGTTTATGGTTTTATCAGGTATATGTTAGACAAAGGCTATAATTAATTCAAAGTTTATCTAACATGCAGTATTAAAATATCAATTATATATATAATTACATTAGGTACAAACATAAAATGACAAAAAAAAAACAAATAGACAAAAATATTTTAAAAAATTACTAGGTTTGCTAAGATCTTGGTTACATTCTAATTAATTTCTTGTCCTTTGGCATAACTTAAGAGTCAGCAGGCGGCTTATTTAATTATTGTGAGTTGAGAATCTTTGAGAACAGATTTGAAGCTTTGTTTATCAAAATTAGAATTCCAAGCAAAGAGTTGTACTGTAAATCTGTAATTGAACGTGGGTTGGAAAAGGACTGCTTCATTAGAAAACAGCAGATGGTGCTGCAAGAAAATGGGTCAACCTCTCCCTCCACCATTAGTTTTTCATCCATTATTAATGGCCGATAGTGATGCATGGAACTTGCAACGGATATGACCAGATGCTTCATTCGAATCAACACCATAGAATCTTCCCTTTCTACCGTGCAAACAAACTGCTCGAATCTAAATTACTAAAAAATAATAATATTTATTTTTCATTAAAACTACTTGATAAATTCAGTAATCATTAAGATCTTTTGGATTCATCATTCTACCGATATCCAACTCATTCGCTTGACTATTCCGGATCGGGTACTGCAGAGGCTCATTATGAAAGTGATCTTCCCGACCTAATTTACCATATTAACAATTTCAAGATTTAAATTCATCTCATTAAACCAACTGATTGTCGGTATGATTCACTACATTTTAATATTAATAACTAACTTTTGCGGCATATTCAAATGGACCCAGAGTGATAGAGGAGGCCCAAGTGCACATCGTAAGAATCCATACTCCACAAGGCATAAAGCCCCTAAAAGGCGTAAGGCCCACCCTATCTAGCAAATAAAGCCCATGACTTAATCTCTTTATGTTTTATAAATCCAAGTTCCCTTTCACATACTTCCAGCCAAATCCAACTCACATAAATGTATAAACACCTTCCATTTCTGTTTTCCCGATCATATTTTGTTGGTTTTCTTATCTTTTCTTTAATTTTTATACCTCTCAATTTTAAACTATTTTAGGATGTTTAATTTCAGTCCTCATAGATAGTTCACATAAAACTTTAGTGAAACAAAGAGAAAAACGAGGTGGGAAATTACAAAATTGATTCGATCTTGAGAAATCAAACAATCCTAAATTTTATACACTTCGATTTTGAGAACACATCTATTTTTGGTGCACCAATTTTGATATATGAGTCTTTATTCTCATTTTTTGTCGGAAAAAATTTTAAGCCCAAAAAATCCAAAAAAACCCTGCAAATATATAAAAACAACGACGATTTTTTAGGGATGTAAAAAGCTGACTCGACTGAAACCTGTTCAAGTCAGAACTTAGTTTAACCCGAGAATTGAATAACTCGAATTTGATCTTTAACCGACTGTTGTTGACTCGAACTCGAGTTGGACCTGTTACTGTAGTAACCAAACTCGACATGCATCAGACCCAAAACGATCCGAACCCAAATTGAACATGTTACTATAGACCCAAAACATGACCTGCACTCGACCGAAATGAACCTGAACCCGAGACCGACCTGACAGATAACCGATATTACCTGGCATGTTTTGAACACGACATGTTTTGAACCCGACATATTGTTGACCTGAACTAATATTGACCTAGCTTGATATTTACTTGACATGTAATTGATGAAGTGTCTGATTTAATGAATTTAAAGTATTGATAAATGTAAACTATTAAGAGGATAAATGTAAACTATTAATTTTTAAATCAATTTAAAATGTTAAATAGTTTTTTGTTATATATACATATATAATCAATTAAAAATATATAATGCATCTGTCTTACTTGAGGGTATCCGGCATGCTAGGGCCCTCGGGTTTACGCACGTTGTGTTGGAAACGGACTGTTATGAGGCGTCCGTCCTTGTGGAGAGGTATGATCGGCGTGTGTCTTCTGGGGATACGAGTCTGGTGTCGCGGATTAAGGATGGGCTGCGCGAGTTTGTTGAGGCGAGGATGTCTTGCGTGGGTCGGGAGTTGAATGCGGTGGCCGACCGGATGGCAACCGCGGAGTTGTATGCTGATACGGGTGGTGGGATTTTTCGAACACCACCAGCGAGTCTGGCTCACTTATTGGCGGCCGATGGTTGTGGTTGCTAATTCTTGTTTTGATTGGTTAGTTGCTGGTTGTAGCTATACTCGAATGTACTCTTTTTCCTCCAACTAGGTTTAGGGAGGTTTTTTAATGAGGCATTCGGGTATAGCATTCCCCTCATTTTTCATCAAAAAAAAAACTCAACCAATTTTTTTAACACAAATTTATTTTTCTATCTTTATTTTTTAGTTTTTCAAAAAACAAAAGTTAACTTTTTAATGGAAAATATGTTATTTAAATTATTTTATACCATACAAATTTTTCTTCTTCCTAAAATTCCGTAAAAAGTTAGGTGTTTTGGGTTATAGGATTAGGTTAGGGATTTGGGGTTTACTTCTGTTCATATTAATCACTAATTTTTAACCAAATTGACTCAATTTATGTTTTAAATATAATGATATTTTTATTCAGTATAGTCCATATCCCTAAAAGGCTAAAACTTTATTTTTAGCCAAAATTGATTCATATATATTTCTATTTTTGGTAATTTAGTCAAATAATATTTTTGTTTATTTTAGTCCATACAATTTAATTTTTAGTCAAAATTGCACATATTAATTTATATTTTTAACAACTTAGTCCAATTTAAAATAATCTATAAATTTTAATTTTTAATTCAAATTATTCTTTATAATTTAATCTAAAGTTAAAAAAAACAAAAAAAAAGGCAAAAAAAAAAGCACAAATCCCAAG
>OY288274.1:15629235-15791735 GCA_958450335.1 Hibiscus tridactylites
AGTGCTTAGTTGCAGCATCAATAAACGACACATAATACCGATAGCCATCAGATGAAACAATATGGGAAGGACCCCATAAATCTGTGTATATTAACTGAAACGGTATGGTATATACTGTATTAGAATCACTGAAGGGCAGCTTATGACTCTTTCCAAGACGACATGGAACACAAACATCATCTTTATTGCATTGTGAAGGTATTACAATGTCAGCATTTTTACAAACTTGCATCAAGGTCCTGTGAGCAGGATGCCCTAACCTTTGATGCCACATATCATAGCTATCACTAGACTTCCTTATTGAATTTGCTTCAACTGTGCCACCTCCTTTATCAACTTCAACAGCAAACATGTACAATCCATTGCGCTGTGAACCTTGCAACAGCAACTCTCCACTCATTGCATCTCGAACCAGACATTTTGTTGCATGAAATTCGAAGTAGACATCGTTGTCACTAGTAAACTTAGAAACAGACATGAGGTTTTTAGTTACAGAAGGAACATGGAACAAATTATCTAACACTAATGGACGAGAAGAAGAGAAAATAATGGCCTATCCAGTACTACATATATCCAAGTTATGCCCATTACCCACAACCAATTTACCTGGGCCATTATAATCTGTACTGTTCAACAGATTAGTTGCATCAGGAGTAACATGGTGTGTTGCGCCAGAGTCAACCACCCAAGTCTCAGAAGAAATATCACCATTATTGTGAGCACAACATGCAAAATGAGCATTGTTTGCTTCTAAAGAACTCATATGAGCCGTTGCTGAGTCAGTTCTCTTAGAGTTAGCATTGGCCAGAACGCCAGGAAACGATTTATCGAAACGACACCAATATCTATCAGCGGAGTGCCCATTCTTGCCACATAATTGACACTGAAGACGCATACGCCCCCTCCCTCGAGCACCTGATCTGCCACCATTATATGGCTGATAATTTCTTGAATCTTGAGAAGCGGATGTGTGAACATGGGCAACATTGGTAGTTGAGCACTAGAGTTGAAACCTTTGAGTTGAGTTTCAGCATCCACCAAGACAGACTTTACACCCGCCAAGGTGAATGGCTCTTTGCTGGCTGTGATAACCGCCATAAAGGGCTGATACTCTGATGGCAAGCCATTCAAGATTGTGGTAATGTGCTCGATATCGGCTACTTTGCTTTCGCAGACCGCCAAAGCATCACATACTTCCTTCACTTGCGTGAGATACGTACGCATACTCTCATCACCCCTCTTGATAGACCGCAATTTGCAGTGCCAACTCATGACACTGGTTGTGGAGCGATTTGCAAAAAAAATTAACAACAATATCCAACACCTCTAAGGTCGTTTCTGCACCAACAAATTCAGGCAACAAGTGACTGCTGATGGTTGATAATAACCACGATGCAAGCGCACTATCTTGCGCAAGAAACACTTCATAATCGTCATTTGAAATCGTGTTACCATCAGCATCAACGACTGTCTCTGGTGGAGGCTTGAGCTTCCCAGTAAGCAATTTCTCCAAACGATGACTTCGAACTGTCAACAACACCTGTTGTTTCCACAGCAGGAAGTTCATCTCATCTAGCACAACATTGATCTTTTTATTCGTGAACATCTTGCTGGAGGATTCAGACGAACTCATCATTAACAAGAAAAGGGTTTGCTGGTCAAGAAAAGAAGAAAGCAGGTTTCATGAAGGGCTAAACAGATTTTGTGAACAGCGGAAAAAAGTCTCCAAGGATCATGGAGAAAGATACCATGTTAACAAATGAAGAAGAATATAGAATGAATGAATGAATTTTATTAAACTTGTACTTAACTACAATTGTAACCCCCTCGTCCCGGTCTGGCCGGATGACCGGTCCGAGTGGGCCACACGGGGAAAACCGAAGCGAAACCCAAAGGGTTCCTCCTCGGTTAGCAACCCTATTTTTTTTTCTTTTTATATTAATCTTGTCTAGAGGAACATTAAGTCCTAAGTGATTCACGACAGCGGAAAACATTCAAGGGAAAAACACATTCATACCACGGCCATACAAAACAGTCAAGGGTATCGACACGTTCTATTCTCATCCACAACACGCGGAACATAACACACGAAACAACATTTAAACCCCCAAACCACATTCAAACATCCCAATTTTAAACTTGACTAAAGGCATCTTAGTACCTATATGTTTTTCTCTTTAAACAGGCCCACAAGGGTCAAACAGGGCATTTCTGAAAGAAGGTTTCGAAACCTTACCCATAGGTTTCGAAACTTTGGCTGGCAGTGACCCCTGGAACCCATTTTTCACCAAAAGTTTCGAAACTTTGGTGGGCAGTGGCATCTGGAATCCAAAAATTTGCAAAGGTTTCGAAACTTTACCCCTAGTTTCGAAACCTTGATGCATGGGAGCATATTTTGCTTCATTATAAAGACTTTCAAAGATACAAACACAATAGAATCATACATGAGCCATACATAGCAACCAAGCATTTTAACAAGGCATCCATACATATCATTCATACAAGAGCAATTCATGCATATATGGACATACAAGCATTTAAGATTTTCATGCCTTAGCAACCAAAACACGTAGACATGCCAACACACACAACATTCATCATAGCATATCATGCGTTATAAACCATAATCAAACCAATACAACAACATAAGGCATTAACAACATGTGGCCAATACAAAGGAGTCTAGATACAAGCTCCTAGAACACGTAACACTTCTCATTGCTAAACTACTACATTATTTAATAAACCATACTTGAGCAATTACCACACGCTTGGACGCCCTTTTCTTGCTCCTTGCTAACTCCAAGCTAAAGATCTGCATTGTCGGAAAAAGGAGAGCGTAAGCATAAAGCTTAGTGAGCGGAGCTCTAAAACATAACTACGACAATGCAGGGTTCAAAGCTTTCTTTAAAATGAAGGCCAACACAAAAGATCCATTCAACTATCTAATCCTCTTACTAACATGCAAGTTCAACCACAATTCAGCAATATAGGCATTTAACATGGCATTACACTTCATGGTATGCGTGAGGACATAATCCTAGATTAAAGCAAGACAATATGAAGACAATGATATAGTGAGATACAACATGAACATTACATGGCATGCACAAGCATAACCAAAACACACACGGTGGGACTACACATCACCGTTTCGACTAGTAGTTTTCCAATGGGACTACACATCAAAGTACTCTTCTACTAGTCACTACCGGTGGGACTACACATCACCGGAGTCTTATACCACTTGCTACCGGCGGGACTATACATCACCGGAGTCTTATACCACTTGCTGCCGGCGGGACTACACATCACCGGAGCAACGACAACCATCACGTGAGGTTCGACACCAACCATACAACACAATATACACTCACTATCATGCAACATGTACTCACTATATCATGCACAACCAAACAAGTTGTAACAATTTCCACAGTTAGGCATCACTTACTACATTACAATCTTACCAATTACAAATGGTCTTACTCACCATTTTCGTGCACAACCTGCACCAACTTACACACATCTTACAAGGCATATCAACATCCACATTATTACCATCATACATGAGCAACGATATAATAAATAGCAACAAGCTTCTTCCCAAAGTATTGGAATTTCATGTATATCAAAATATCATTTCAAGAGATGAAAAACAATGATAAAGGGGAAATTTAAAGAGGCATTTCACATCACTTACTCTTTGAGTTTAAAAATTGACTTTTCAAGCTCAAAACTAAACTTCTTCAAAACCAACTTTGAACCAAATGTTACTTGAAAACATTTCCATATTCACATGCTCGAACCAATTGATCGAAGCCATTTAAAAACATTTTAACCACTCACCTCATTTCCTTAAGCAAAACAAGCAAAGCCGAATCAAGCCTCCTCACTTCCGGATTCGATCCCAAAGCTTTACCAACGCAATTCCTTGCTTCTAATCGCCTCAACACAAGTGAATTAACCTCGAATCAGTCCACAACACAACATAGCAAACCCGGAATACAATTCAAACATTAAACACTTGTTTTTCGAACCAAGAACAACCCCCAAAAAGCCATTCCCGAGCAGCCCCTTTGCACAGTCCAAAACTTGTGATTTCAACACATTTAACACTTCCAAATGCTTCCAAAACGATCCCCAACCAATGCCCTAACATCAACCCTCAATTTCCAACACCAACCACACCCAAAACTCAACTAAAAACCCTCCTAAAAACCCACCAAAACCCAAATTCGGGAAACTTGACAAAACCCTTTAAAAATCATATATGTTGAACCATTTAACTTCTATACATCATTACTAACCATATTAAATCAAAACATTAAGCTTAACAACATAAAGTTTCCACTTTTAATCAAAATCTTTCAAAACTCTATTTTCCAAAACTTCCATGAAAATGAAAATAAGTGGTACTTTTAAAGAGAGGGAATTGAGGGGAAGTCAAAAACGTAATTACCTTTCAAAACCGAGCCAAAATGAGGGAGGAAGGAGATGGAATAGTGAAAGGGGGAGGGAGCTCTTCAAACCCGTTGAAGAAGAAGATGATGAATAGTAAAAGGGTGTGTTATTTGTATAAAGGAGGATTTAAATTAGAAAATGGGAAAATTACCAAAAGGTCATTAATGAGATGGCTATTTCCCCTTTTCTCTAAAACCATCCAAATTGAATTTTCATTTCAATTTAGTCCAACAATAAAATGTTTGCTTTTGAAACCCGAGGCCCAAAAGGTTATTTTAATTATAAAACTGAGCCCGAAATAATATTAAAATATTATTTTCACCCGACCCCTAAACCCGGGTGTTACAACTCTCCCCCACTTAAGGAAATTTCGTCCCCGAAATTTATCAGACAGGAAGAGTCACTGACACATGCTCCTCCACACCTTCCTTCTCACCACCACATACCCACCAACTCAGTAGGCTTACCACACAACAACAGATATCTGATGCTAAGATCTCACGGTTCCTTCAAGGCATGACCATTTTAAACTCAACTCAATCTCTTCTACAAACATAGCACAGAACAGGTCTGACTCACACCTCAGAATCATAGATACGCAGAACACATTACGAATCCCCTCTCTAACTCTGTTGGTAAACTGCAACCAATAAACAACAGAACTAGCCTGATTCACTATCTCATACAGCATTGTTCGAACACTTGACTCGTAACTTCCTCTGACTGATCATCTGACTCCAACAGGTAACCAAACACTATACAGACGGCTTCAAAAATCTAGTCAAAAACTCGAATCTCTATTGGTCACTATCGATCTCAAGACACTGTACAACTCACACTCTTGCTAAGGCACAACTATGCTATCTTACCCACGGTACAAGTAGCTTGAACAGGTATAAAATGAGCACACTCGATGCAACTATCATTGCTTACTCGGCTAGACTCTCTCATAAGAAATCAAACGCGAACCGGACATAAAGTTTCTCAAATCTATTTCCCACTTTCACTAAGAATCTTCCACGGATGTAACAAACTAGAAGAAACTGATGCTCGATCTTGACACACCGGCAAACTATACACCTACTCGCATACTGAACCACGTCATTCATCAACTCAATCCAGAAGTACTCATCTTTAACCCACAATACGTCTTCATACTACTCAGATGCAATACAAATGAACTACCGGTATCCATAGAAAAATTGAAAAGAAGTAGGGGTGCCGACAAGCAACCCCATAGAATACAAGAAATATTCATCTAAGGCATCCATAGAAAAAGTATAAGTAAGACGAGAAAAATCAACATTGGATGCAAATAAATTCACAGCTACAAAGGCCCTAGCAAACCAAAATCCCAAATTTACCTTACGCCTTGTCATCATACACCATAAAAGGAACAACTCAATTTTGCTCAAGGAAGAAGAAGAATTGTTTCTTCTTGAGTAGTTAAAGGCAAGAAAGCGATGAATGTATCGCAAAGCAAGGTCATGAATCAGTAATACCTTAACTGTTTTGGTATTAAAAGGTTGACTTACTGAACCAGTAAGTGTTGAATAAGTAATGTCGGCATCAAAATCATGCGACATCTCAAGGTAAGCAGTAAGATAAGCAGGGGAGGTAACATCATTAACAAAACACATCGCAACACTAAATTCATATAGCGAAAGAGAGAAGTATTGTCCTAGAAATCGAAAAGAAACAACAACATGAGAGTTGACAGTAATTAGATTTGATCGTGCAAAGTGAAATATAGAATAAAACTCATAAATCAACTCATAAAATGCACCACATTGAATTTCAGAATATAATGATCATCCAGTAGAATCAAAGTATCCAAACACAACATCACGTAAGTGTAAACGGTCAAGAGTAAACAAAGAGATATACTTACAAATCGGAAACAACCTATGTCAAATCGAATCATACCGTTTACGATGATGCTCATTGTCAAAATTCAAGAACCCTTATAATATTTCCTCGATTGGAATAGCATAGGACCAACCACATCGGTTTCACTCGGGGTTCTCACTAGGCACATGTGGACTGGCCGGTGGTGTAGGAATTTCAGTTGAGCTCAAAACAAAAGATGGTGAAGGGGGTTGTTCGAACGAGGGAGGACCAATGTTAAAGTCCTCTGTAAAACCAAATTGCTGGTGGTACATTAGTAATGAAGTAACTAAAAAATAGGTTCAGAATTTACCTCCACAAAATGGTCAGGTTCGGCAGTAGGCATCTGTTAAGTGTGTAAAAGTACTATCATTTCACCTTTTTTCTATGATAATTAGTGCTAAATCTACACCCATTTGAATCACATCGTAGCCCTCCATGAATCAATCACATTAATCTCATCTTTATTATGCTTGATCCTTATATTTAGTTTATTTGATGGAAAAGATACTACTTATGTGTGTGTTTGGTGCGTATACAGATTTTGTTACTCACTGCTCGGGCAAGCACTGCCGCGACAGTGAAGGAAATAAAGGAGCGATGCAGAATCATCTCTCGACAGTCTAAATCAAGCTAGCTATAGGTGTTAGTTTCTATTGAAGAAAGCTGAACCATGAGACAGAGCCTTGCTAAGCGAAAAAGACAGACAGACCATTGCCGAGGCAATAGCCAAGCCACTGTCCAGGCATTAACCTGACACACTCGACAATGGAGAAAATATGCAAAATGAAGCGCATTTTGAAGAGCATGAAAAGCTAAACTTTTCTGCGTACCTTGTATAAAGATCAGACTGTGAGAAGAACGTGAAAACACTGAAGGAAGGTCAAGAGAAGATTCCACGCAAATGGGAGGATTTTAAGGAAGAAAGATATAATACTTTAAAAGAATACATTTTCTTTTAATATGTTTAATTTTAACTTAACTTCCTCCTTAAGAAGGAATTGACCTCAACCTCTTCTATAAATACAAAGCCAACCATTGAGAACATCTGAGATCGAGAAATTGAGAGTTGAGAGAATTGTAACGAGCTTTTATCAACATTATGTTCTAATTTCTTTTTAGGGTTTAGATTGTATTGTTTAGTAGTTGTGAGAAAACGGTTAGATTTTGTTTTAAGTTTTTGTTAATGTAATTTTAGTTTAAGGTTTGCTTGGATTTGTCTTGACTAGTACCGCGGCTTCCTTGTCCTTAGACTGTGTAGGGACAGTGGGCTCCTGTGGTTTCTCAGGTTCTGTCTGCTTGCTTTGCGGCCCCTATAGTTGAAAACCACTCCTAATGGTTACAGCCTTACACTGTTCGTACGATGTCCCCTTAGCGGCTTCAATTTTGCTAGGGATACCTCTAAATGGCCTGATGTTCAGTATTTGAGCGATCTGCCCCACTTGCGTTTCTAAGGATTTCATCGTTGCCTCATTGTTTTGTAGTCGCATTTATGTCATGTCCATAAAAGGTTCAGTCTTTTTTATGAACTTGTTTGTGTTAGCCATATATGCACTAGTTTGATTCATAAAATCATGAAGAGTGTTTTCTAAAGAACTAGACTTCCCACACGGTTAACTTTTACTTTTATTTTCTGTTTGCACGAATTCCCAGTATGGATGCAAGTGACCATGTTCTACAATGCAGTTAACACAGCAACTAGGATGATGTTGGATACCTCATCAAACGACATAGTTCTAGACAAAGAACTAGAAAAAGCCATGGAGATTTGAAACATGGCGACCAAGAATGATTATCAGTTCCCCACAGCCAGAAGGGGAGGAGTCTGCCGTCAACCCACAGTTAATGAAATAGAGTCTGCAGACTCAATTTTATCTAAGATCGCCACCTTGACGAAGCTAGTTCTAAACTTGCAATCGCAAAACAATCAATAGGAAGTCAAGGTAATAGATTTATTTTGCGAAAATTGTGGGGGTAACCATGCTTTTTCTAAATGCCCGCAGAATCCAGAGTCAGCATGCTATGTTGGAAACTTTAACCGCAACAATCAGATGTCCAAAAACTACAATCCAACCTGGAAAAAGCACCTCAACTTCTCATGGAGCAACCCTAACAATGCCCTCAATCCACAACATCAGAATGCTCCAGCCCCAGGATTCCAACAAACCATGTCGTCGCAGCAGCACATGTTGTCGCAACAGCCGATGCAGTCTATGTCTTTAGAAAACACTCTTCATGCTTTTATGAATCAAACTAGTGCATATATGGCTAACACAGACAAGTTCATAAAAAACTAAACCTTTTATAGGCATGACAGAAATGCGGCTACAGAACAATGAGGCAACGTTAAAATCCTTAGAAACGCAAGTGGGGCAGATCGCTCAAATACTGAACATCAAGCCAGTTAGAGGTATCCCTAGCAAAATTGAAGTCGCTATAGGGACATCGTACGAACAGTGCAAGGTTGTAACCACTAGGAGTGGTATTCAACTACAGAGGCTGCAAAGCAAGCAGACAGATCCTAAGAAACCACAGGAGCCCACTGTCCCTACACAGTCTAAGAACAAGGAAGTCGCGGCACCAGTCAGGACAAATCCTGCTACCGCAAACCCTGTGACATCACCCACAAAGCCCAGAGACAGCCCACTAGCTCCACCATTCCCACAGAGGCTGAAACAACCCAATCAAGAGTACCAGTTTAAAAAGTTCTTGGATATGCTTAAACATGTACATATTAATATACCTTTGGTGGAGGCTATTATGCAGATTTCAAACTATGCCAAGTTTCTCAAGGACATAGTGTCAAAAAGAAAGAGAATTGGTGAATTTGAAACGGTGGCTATAACGGAGGAATGCATGGCCGCATTACACAATCAAGAACCACCCGAGCTTAAGGATCCCGGAAGCTTTCTCATACCATGCGCGACCGAGAACACATATGAGGGGAGAGCTCTATGTGATTTAGGTGCAAGCATCAATATCATGCCCAAGTCCGTCTTTCATAAATTGGAGATTGGGACGGCACAACCGACCACATTAATGCTACAGCTTGCCGACGGATCACATGTGCAACCGGGAGGGAAAATCAAAGATATCCCGGTAAAAGTGAATAAGTTTATTTCCCTATTGATTTCTTCATCCTAGATTGTGATGCAGATGAAAGAGCTTCGTTGATACTTGGACGGCCATTCCTCGCAACTGGGAGGATTGTAATCAACGTGGAGAAAGGAGAACTGACAATAAAGATTAATGACAAACATGTTAAAATTCATGTCCTGAACAATAGAAAACATGCCGACGATACAACAACTTGTCTGGCACTCCAGGCCACTAAGCAACAAGGTAGCAGTAAGGAACCAAACGGCCCCAGCACTGAAGAGGTAAAATGCCGCGACAAACATATTGGACCATGTCAGGACACATGTCGCGGCACGCAAGGGGGAGAACATGGATAAAGGCTGCTACTAGGGGTGTTCATATCCGGGTACCTGGATTTTCGGGTACCTAAAAGTCGGCCCGTGACCCGGCCCATAAGAACCGGGTACCCGCAAATCGGGTACCCGGTTTATTTTTTTATATATTTTTAAATTTATTTTTTTTAAAAAAATACATAGGAAAAACATAAAATTTCATGATTTATATTTCAAACAAAAAATTATTGATTTGAGGTTAGTTTTAAAAGAGAAATATTTGGATATATATATGTATGCATATATATTAAAGTTTATCGACAAAAGAATGTATTAAAAATATTAATTTCGAATATAATTTTTCTTTCGACTCTCATATTGACAAACTAATATAAATATTTTTGAAAATTTGTAAACTTAAAAAGTATATAATACAAGTATAAAAAGAAGTTAGGGATTTAAAATTAATTTTAAGAAAAAATAATAAGAAACATAAAATAAAAATAGAATTTAAATATAAAATATATAAATATTAAAATTAGCGGGTTGGGTCGGGTACCCTGTTATAAAAAAATTTCAGCCCTGACCCGGCCCAACTACCCGGAAAAAATTACGGGTCGGGTACCCGGCCCGAAAAATTCGGGTACTTTAATATAAACACCCGGTAAATTTTAATCGGGTAGACGGGTCGGCGGGTCGGGTAGTTCGGGCCGGGTATTTTTGAACACCCCTAGCTGCTACCACATACAGGAGCACATGTTATGAGGGATAAGGAAGTATACACTTTAGGGGATGCATTGTATTGTTTAGTAGTTGTGAGAAAACGGTTGGATTTTGTTTAAGTTTTTGTTAAGGCAATTAATTTAGTTTAAGGTTTGCTTATTCTTGGTTCTTTATCTTGTTTACGAGTGAATTGGGAGAGGATCTCGTTAACTATCTATTTGTCTAATATCGGGAGAGTTAGACTCACGAAACGGATAAGCAAGGTTTTCATCCCAATCAGTGAAAACTAACTCAACTTAGGAATAGGTTCGAGTTTCAACGGCTAAAAGAAGCGTAAGATTGGTTGGTGTTCATCCTTGGTTCACGCTGGGAGGTATTATCAAGGCCTGCACATCAGCACGATTTTGACTTAGGGATAAGGATGAGCCATTGAAGAACGATTTTCTGAACCTTAACGTTGTTCGTTTCTGCCCAAGCAAGGGATTGTCGAGGTAGTTACTTAACATGTTGCCGCGGCAGTGACTTTGGTCTTTGCCGAGGCAATCCGGTGTTCGTTGCATGCAAAAACCAAGACAATTCCAATTGATTTCCACACTACGACGTAATATAATCTGGCTCATTCTCTCATCTTGATTTCTCAACTTTTAGTTTACTAGCTTATTTTGTTTTCTGCTTATTAGATTACTCTAAAAATCCAATCAATCACTTGTGTTCTTTACTTTTATTTTCTTTCAGTGTGAGACGATAACATTGAAGGTTTCACCAATCTCTGTGGAGACGATACTCAATACTCATCACTTTATTACTTGAGACGTGTATACTTGCACAATTTCAAAATGGCTGAGTTCGGCAGTAGACATCGACGGTGATGAAACGACAGCATGCATGGAATGTGATGGTGTGGTAGTCTCGGCTGAGAACATCAGACTATTTGGTTCTGGAGCTGTAAAAGATGGCGAGGTATAGTTCAGCGCGGTTGTCGAAGCAGATTCGTGCGAAGGCTGGACTGCTGGCTGGTGGCGGCGGCCGTGACGGTGCTAGCGTTGTGCGGGCCGTGGTGGCGACTCGGAGTTGTTGTCAAGATTCGGCACTTGAGGAGCGATCGTGAACCAATTTCGCCATCGGTTGAGGGACACCGAAGTATAGTCGGGTCCTTGGTTCCTTGTGCGGACCATGGTTCTGCGGCGATCGGAGTAACGTAGGCACATATTTAGGTCACGGAAAAAAATGTTATGCACATATTTGGCCCAAAATATAGTTCAGGCACCTATCTAAAAAAAGGATAATTTTGGCACTTATTTGACTGTTAAGCCTTATCTATAGCACCACTCTTTAGAGATCCACTAATTGACCTAGTAGCTAAGGATGCTCATATTAACTCATCTTGTATGAGTTCGAATTCTGATATAGGATTATAATAACTCTCCATTTAATAAAAAAATATTGCTCCGCCCTTTTATCATATTTTCACCTCCCCTAAGTGTGGGGAATCAAAGATATCCAGCAAAGTCGTCAACCTATCCAGCAAAGTCGTCGACCTATCCAGCAAGTCAACATTGATCCGCTCTCCATATTACTATTGCAGTTTCATCAGTGCGTAAACTTGTTAAATTTTTTTTTGTGTGTTTTAAAATTGTTTCACTTAAATTATATGTGTGAAAAATTCAACAACACAATTTTTCTTACCTTTTTTTAATTCTCTAACAAAACAAGCTTTAACTTGTCAATGATAAAATTGTATTTTAATTATTTTACAAAACATTTTTTACACAAATTTTTTTCTTAAAATTACATGAAAAATCAACAAGGGGCCACTTTTAAAGGACAGAGCCATTAAAACTTTGGCTATATTGACAAGGTTAAACCTTGGGACATGGATTATATTAACTCGAATTTTATCATGTGTAATTATTATATGCGAGTGAGTCATAAATAAATAAATAAATAAATAAATAGTATATAAATTCAAATCTCATTAGGTGAGTTTTATAACTTATAAACAATGGTTTATGTGCTATTTTCTATTTTTCTTCTCGAGAAATACCCGACCCTTATAATCACATTTAGTATAGAATTTAAATATAATTATTTTCGTCCTTAAAATAAAAAAATATAATTATTTCCTAGTATACAAGCTAACCAACTAATATATATATAGTTGACTTTAAAACTATATTTTATAAGTATAAAAATGATAAACTACTTCAAGGTCGTTAAATGTAAACAAATAAAATATTCATAAAATAATTAGGTAACGAGACTTTCTGAATTGAACACAAAGATTAAGTCAATGATTAATATTTTTTGTTTCCTTAGTTAACCAACAATCAATTAATTTAGTGGGATGAGATATTAAATTTTTTAATTAAGGTCAAGAATTTTAGTCATGATATTGTGAATATAAAAATAAGGTTGAATAAATTATTTTCGTATCTACAATACCTAATCCAAATCAATCATTTAATAAATTAAACACCGATAATTAAAAAAAATAATGTATACACGTTATGTATGTATAAATCTATATTACGTTTTAAGATGCCTTAAATATAACTAAATGATAATGTTAAATAAGACCGAGAGAAAATATGGATATATAGAGTATAAAGTCATCTATATTGGACGCGGCTAGGTTTTTTTTCTCTTCCACGCCGCTAGGTTTTCATTCAATCTTTTTTCTTGACCAGCGGCAGTGTCGATTTTAAGACTAGTTGTTAACTATTGGTGTTACTATTTTACTTATTTTTTTATAATTTTGATTTTTTTTGGTTTTTTTAATTAATATCTCTGTTTTTGTGGCACACTTTTTTTTCATTTTGACATATTTTTTTTGTTTTTGTGATAGTTTTTTTTTTGCTTTTGTGTACGTTTCTTCTGCCATTTAACACGAATTTTGCATATCGTAGTAATCGTTTAGTACTCGTTCAGAAGATTTTATGGTACTTATTTTCTGAATATAGATTTGTCGATAGTCATAAAAAAAATTGTTTCTTGATATAACAAGATATGTATATCGGAGTAATTTTTCTTATAAAAAGATTAAACCTCATTTTTCTTGTTTTGAGTATTTGTGATTTCTTTTATTTATTTTTTTATTAAAATCTAGTTGTCATTTGTTTTAAAAAAATATTTATCTATATTGACTTCATTGGTTGATCGAGCACCACTCAATAGAAAATTCTTAAATGTGGAGTATAATTCATTTTGGTTAAAAGTAAAAAAAAAGATTAAATAATATTCTTTTAAAATGTTACAAAGCCTTTGTAAAAAGATTTAAAAAAATACACTAACAAACTAGAACATGATTAGAAGTTGACATTTGCACGTCTTTTTTCTTGGGAAAAATTTGCATGATGAGCATTGATAAGTAACACTAACGAAAAGTACCGATGAACAACATTAATTTAATTTATAAAAATTAAAAATTTTAAGGACTTACCGTATAATTATAAATTATTTAAAAATTAAAAAGTAAATTAATTAAAATATATTATTTTATTTTTAATTTTTTTAAAATATAGATCAAAATACATATCTACTCTTAAATTACAAAATTCTAATTTATGTTCATTTGAAATTTAAGTCGCTACCACCATTATCATCGCCGCCGCTGCCTCTTGCCGCTATCCTCTAACTAATGTTACTTAGGGTTTTGTCTCTTAGTCTTCTTCGATTTATTGTTTATTTATGTTTCTAGCTAACTCAATTGTTAAAAAACAACTACGACGGACAGATGTCATTGTAATGTTTTAGCAAAGATCATGAAACCAAAAGGAAATTAAAAAGCTAAAAAAGCAGAGGTAAGAACTTGCTTTGTTCTGTAAACACACTTTTCGTAAGTTGATGTTTAAGTTGAGGCAACGGCGGCGGCGACGATGGCAACAACGGCTTAAATTTCAAATGAATAAAAATTAAAGTTTTGTAATTTATGGTTAAATAGTTATTTTAATTTATGTTTTAAAAAATTAAAAATAAAATAATAAATTTTAATAAATTTATCTTTTAATTTTTAAATAATTTATAATTATACGATGAGTCCTTTAGATTTTTAATTTTTATAAATTAAATTAATGATGTTCATCGGTGTCCATTGTTAGTGGCGTTAATCGGTGCTCGTCGAGCGTGATAGACTCATATTTTTCTTGTATTTTCTTGAAATTTATTTTGGTGTTCTGTTTAGTTAATTTTTTACGTTGCGGAAAAAGTGAAATAGTAAAACACTAGAAATGTATACATATTATCCAAAATAGTAAATCGTGCGCATGATCCAAAATGAAAAGTCATTTGAATGCCATCACCAATGCAATATACATGGCATGAATACACTTTTTTTTATATAACCACATACCGGTTGACTAATCTGAATCGGTTACTATAGAGGTCTATTATTACTACATTCACAACGTTAAAATTTGAACTTCTGACCTTGCTTAAGAATCTAGCATCTCTTTCCACTAAACCTACTAGTCGGTTGAATACACAAATATTTTGTTAACATGTGTTCAACATTAATCCTTATATGAACTTCCAAGAATCTTTCAAACACATGAAAATCCTAAAAAAATCAACACATACTCGTATTAAGTAATACCCATTTCCAATATTCAAACCCGAGTCCGAACGACCAAATATTACACAAGAAAAGTGAGGGGGTTAAAGAGGATTACCAAATATCATATGTAAATGGCACCACGACCATCAATCTGCTTGATGAAGAGCCAATATAACACACCCAAGAATACAAAGAGCATTCCAAAGCAGATGAATGAATGAACAGCGAATCAAAGAACCAGACGAAGCTTTGAACTAATTTTTAAGATTACAGGCAATACGACTCGTTATTTTTACCTTGTCCAACACGTATCTAGATATGAGTACGAAGAGGATCCTCCCAGTACATGAAAACACAGCACGTAGGTATCAGACATTGACACCCGATTCAAAGTAACATAGCTTAGAAGTGTCATTTAAAGTAGCATAACTTAGAAGTATCATATCAGTACTAAATACAATATCCATGGGAGCTTTAAGCAGCATACAACACAGCTACAACCATTGACAACGTAAACAAGTTAGGAAATAATAACCAAAACTACTGCTATTTGTTTAAAAAGTCAATCAATTTTGTTTTCCAGAACTGAAGCCTTTGTGTTACCAGAGGGATTTGATTGACTAACTGAATTTACACCCAACTCTCCATTTCTCTTAGAAGAAGATAGTTTAGAACTAGACCATTCTTCTAAAGCTTTGTGGTGAAGAGAGTTCATTTTTATATACGGTCGCCTTTCTCGTATGTATTTTTCAGCGGCTTTCCAGTTTTCGACGATGCCTAAATCCACCAGTAATGCACACATCACTGCAACACTTCTCCCATGACCTTGAACAAGGATGAACAAATAAAATATAATCGACTTCAGTACAAACTTTCACTTGCAGAGTATGTTAAAAGTATCTAATAATGGTATGCATGTCTTATAAAAAATCTAAGCATTACAAATCTTAAATATCCGTGAACAATATGCTTTAAATTCCTGGTTGATTGTGGCTTAATATTTCATTCTAAGTTTGTAGAAATTAATTCAAAGGAAACACTAAAACACCAAAAGTTGAAACCAACAACATTTAAGCAAAACGAAGTATATAAACAATTTTACAAATCCTACAGATCTTGCAAATAGGAATACTTTAGTCTAGACACTTGTTTTTTATCAATAACATACCATGCAGGGGCACACGTGAACATATACGTGCATTTCAAGTTCATACATGTCGCGCTAAAGACAGGAATTTATTTCTCTAACGCAAGAAAGTTCTTGGTATGTTGTTCCGGCTCATCATTTTTCTTGAAGCACTAATGTCCGACACGTGTTCAGACATGGATATTGGATATGACCTCCAAGGACCCCAAAATACAAGGAAAAACTGGGGGGAACACTCTAAAATATTAGTATTAGACACATGCCCGTATCCGACAGTTCCAAGTCCAAGCAAAACATAGAGTTACTTTTTTCACAATGCAAAAGATTAATATTATTAATAATAAACCTCAAAAGAAGTACCTTACAAAAGGATATTCATCGACATAAAACAAAACGCCTAAAACCCTGGTGACCACTACAAGAAAACTACCCAGCAATACACATTGCCAAATTATATATGGACAGAAAAAAGAGGGAAAAAAAGTAACGAATGAGAAGAAGAAGACTGCTGGTTGATATCAATTTTTAGAAGTGGCTATAGAAAATTTCTAGCATGATCAAACTCACAATCCCATTATCGAGTCATCTTAAAATGATAATCAAATTATGCCTTCATGTGTCAGCTACTAAAGCATTGAGATTAATTTCTACACATCTATTCAAACTAATTTGCTGCAGGGAAAATGTTTGTCCATGAATGTATGCACTAAGGGATACCTCCCAAAAATGTCATTGAACTCAATCCTATGGTGCATTCAAGTCCTCCAACTTTCAAGTTTCATCACATTCAACCAAGAATATAAACATGTTTAATGCAATCAGCTCATCAATTATGGGAGATAGAGCATTAGCTTGCTAAAATGGTGTAAAATACCACAATAAAAGAAGTTGCATGGCATTAACCAAGTGGGAAATATATTTTACTAAACAAACTTCTAGATTTTCTTTTACTTTCATCTTCTTCCGTACCCTCTCCACCGTCCCTTTTTTGTTTTCTTATTTTTCCTTTATTTTCTTCTTTGTTAAAGGTAATGAATTGTTAGTACTAGGCCTCTTGAGGCTGAATTGATGATTGAGCTGGCTAAATCTACCCTGCAAATGCAGTGAATAAAAAAAATCTGGACCAGACTGGTCAGTCGAATTGATTGAACAAGTATGCAGAGGCCTGTTCGGTCTGGATGATATTTAAGAACTGGAAAATTTTTGAACCAGTCAAAAACCGGTTTAATACGGTGGTCATATTATTTGTTTATTTACTGCAACAGTGTCTTTTGCTTTTCAGCAGATGTATTGTGCAAATTGTCGGGGTAAATTATTACAACTGCAAAGAAGTCGGAGTTTGTTCAATATGACTGTTAACAATAAAGAAGCCATCAACTAAAAATCTCATAAGTAGTACTATTTAACTTAACTCCGAGTCTGATTAACACGGCGTAAAAACGTTCTTTTACCTATGGAATCATACTCGACCATATGCAGTTTAGGCTCTGCATTTTTGGAGGAGAGGGTATGGGGTCTGTGTTAGATTCACTAGACTCCAGGGAATGATACTCCCAATCTAGGACAAGTTGTTACCAAAGCCAAGGTTCTTTTTTCACTTCCGTCATAATTTTGCCTTCTTAACATAGAATCTTCATCCAACACAAGAAGCACACAATATCTATAATCAAGTAGGGAAATCAATAGGAGGACAAAGAGTAAAGGGTAGATATTAAACACTAAGGTCATGCTAAGGATGTCAAACACACAATATACGTATTCCACCGTGGCAGTGTGCCCATGTTAGACACTGGTATGAGAGGGTCAATGTCGTTCCGGTGCTTCGTAAGTCCTACTAGAATCGTTCTCAAAGAGTATATGTATTCAAATTAATCCAAAGTAAAGAAATTTCTCAATTTATATCTAAATTTATCGCATTTAGTGTTAACAAAGTTCTTAAAAGTAAAGGGTTAAGACCAAGTAAACAAATCATTTCTACAAATACCGTGCATTGAAAAGATGCTGTAAACTGGACCTAGTTGATCAAATAGAAACCAGAAGAATCATCTTGCTCTTCTGTATGACATCAACAGCTAAACAAGGCAACTACCCAAACAGAACAAAAACTACACTCTTCCTTGTAGTCGATTAAATAAAGACAATGACAACATAGGTAAGAGCTTAAGCTTATTAATCTGAGTACACAACTACAACAAAGCATACTCACGTAGAGGAACAAACAGTACAAGCACTTGAAACATAAATCAAGATTCCATATTTAAGCTAGTATCGAAAATAATAATAATGTCACCATATGTAAAAGCTTAAGCTTTAATACGAGTATGCGCCTAGCCGCCTACATCTAACCATCCACACCCAAATGAATACACAATACAAGCATATGAAAGATAAATCAAGAAGCTTCATTTAAACTGGTAATCAAAAACAGTAATGATACTACCCTTGCTTGTAATAACATTGTCACCATAGGTAAAAGCTTAAGCTTTAATACGAGTACACAACTACATCTAACCATACTCATCTGGATGAGCATACAATGCAAGCAAATGAAACATAAATCAAGATGCCATATTTAAACTAGCAATGCAAAACAAACTTACTACTAGTAACAAGAAAACAAAACTACATTGATAAAGCAAGCAAATTGAGCAGCAACAAATGAAAAGGAACATACCATATGCACAGTGGATGAAAACAGGCTGATTTCGAGCTCGCATTCGACACGCCCACTTCACAGCTGATTCAATCTGGCCAGGCTGAGGTGACCTAGTGTCCCAAGTTGGAACACATAAATAAGAATGACCCTTGAACTCCTTCACTCTAGGGAACTCAGATGTGCAATCAATAATGGCAGGATTACCAGGCGGCAATAAGCGAGGCGAAGCAGGCCAACCACCAACGTATAAACCCTCACAAACTTGGGTGTAAGGCTCTTCACCACTGAGATATCTTCTCGCCATTGAAAAAGCCCTAACGAAGTAGAGATACGGGAAGAACAAGATGGTTGACAAAATGGGGAAAGTCCCATCTGGGTTTTTGCCCAGCAGCATGGGAAGATTGATTGAAGGGTGGGAAGCAATCGAAACGAGCCATGAAATCAAGGATGCATACAAAAATGGTATCGCCAACACTGTGAACCCAAATCTACTGAAGATCAGATATAATGACAGCCAAGCTGTTGCCTTTATGGCTATTAAGATTGATAAACCTAAACCCAACATTGATTCACAATCGGAAAGCGAAAACAAGAGAATCCCAGATCAGAAATCGGAAGTAAAGTTGATGATTTCACAAATTTGTTTAGCTTTTGGCTACCAAACTGATCATTTACTTTAGTGCTACTGTTACAGATAAGTCCAAGGCGAATGGAAGAAGTTCCCTACGCTACTCTTCGAATGAAACTTTGTGCGAGGAGAGGATAATGTTTGGTTAAATTACAGAACAGGTCACTGCATCATAATTAATTTTACAATTAAGTTTTAATATTTTTCAGAAAAGAAAAAAAAAACAATTTAACTCAGTGGTTAAGAAAACGGTTGTTGTTTAGAGGTCACAGGTTCGACCACCAACAGTTACAGTAGGTTAAATAGTTGAAAATATATTAAAATATATACTACTTGTAATTAGGAGTGTTCATATCTAGGTACACATTTAATAAAGTTCACAAATAATTTTGATATTTATCCCATTTAAAAATTAAGAAACATAATAAATTGACTAGTGGTTGTCTTTTTTCATATTTATTTTTTTGTATTTGTAATAGACGAAGAAAATTTTAATTTAATTAATAAAATGTTTTTTATAATGAAATTCTAAATTTATCTAATACAAGTATTTTTAGATTACTAAATAAGAATTTAATCATTCATGTTTGTGACTTAAATATTATTATATGATTTTAGTATATATAAATATATATAAAGATTGAGTCAGATCAAACATTAGAAGGTGTAAAAATATTGAATTTAAAAAATACAAAGGTTTATTAATTAAGTATATAAATTCAAAATTCAAGTGCAAGATTCAATTTGTCCAATATTTAAATTTATAAAGACCCAAATTGTTATTAGACTAAAAAAATTTGAAGGTGACTCATCTTTCTTTAATTCAAGAATTACTAAATTAAATATTTAATAATTTATTATATTGTTTTAATTTACATAATTATTTTTTTTAAGGACCAAATTACTATTACATTAAAATTAATTAAATATTTGAAATTATAACATGGCTGACTCCTTTGGCCAATAAGGGAGCTTCGTCCATGTTTATATAAAATTATATACTAGTTTTAATATTAGATAATTTTTCTATTTTTTTCATGTTTACTTTACAATATTTACTTAGAATATGTGAATATTTTTTAAATAATATTATTTTTAAAATTCGAACATAATTCGTTCTTTAGGAGCACAATTTGTCTTATAGATTTTATGACATATTTGGGCTTATAGGAGATTTAGAGTCGGCCCAATGGCAGCTCAAAATGCTTAATTATTTAACAGACACCACCGCTTCATTTTGGGGTTCTAGGCTTTTGCTTTTGCTTCTTTCTCTCAACCAAAAATGACTGCTCAGACCGACAAGGAGATCGAAGAGATCCTCGCCGCTCATCTCGACCAGCAAAAAACCAATGTATGTTCCTAAAATTAAGATTTATGTTTTTTCTCTTGATTTTTATTATTATTTTCTTTTTTTATTTACAGTCGGAGCAACCTGAACAACCTACGGTTGAAGACGACGACGAGGAAGATGACGAAGACGACGACGATGAAGATGATGCCGAAGGTGAATATTCATTTTCCAAGGCTTTCTTGTTCATTTTTTAAAACTTCTTTAAAGAGATTTGGGTTAAAATAATTTGAACGATGCTAATATTACACTTGGATTTTTATGTGATCTTTGGTTTATATTAGGAAATATACTTAAATCTTCTTTTAAAATTAGAGTTTGATTTTAAGATGTGCTCTAACCTGATTCACCAAGTAACTCGAGCTGAAATTGTTAAACTAGTCGATCTAGCTGAATGCGTGTATTTTAGTTACTTGAGCCTTGAATATATATTTTTTATCTTCAAAAAGCAAGCATTATGCTCTTTTGACTAGGATTAACTCGATTTCGCTCCTACCTGGTCATAATTTTCCATGTGATTTGTTGATCGAATGTTGGACTCGGTAGCACCGAGATTAAACCAAGCTGTGTGTTTGATATTACTTGCTATGTTTGTTTCCAAGCTGCTCAGGTTTGAGTTTGACAATATAAACAAAAATTGTTCCATGCTGTTGAGTTGAGCTTGAGTATCTTAATCCTTGACCCCAAGTAGCTTGTGAGCCTTAGCCCTAATGTATGCTTGAATACTGAGAAGTATGTTTGTGTGTATAAATGTTTGTATATGGTCAATATGTGCTGTTTCCTTAATACTCAAATACTGAAAGGTTTGAATGTTTGATATTGCCTTGTTTTTGCTATTCGAGGCTAAGTTAATGAAAATGGATAAAAATTACTGGGAGAATCTAATCAGTGAATTTTCTTTTTGACTAGTGCCTTGAAAATCTAAGGATCAGTGTGTTTAGAATTTCAAATTCAGGGTTATAACATTTCAATGAGTTATCCATGAAGGTATCAATTTTTTTTATATTGTGTCATGTTGTAGGACATCATGATGGAGAAGGAGATGGAGCTGGTAGGTCAAAGCAAAGCAGAAGTGAGAAGAAGAGTCGCAAAGCTATGTTGAAGCTTGGGATGAAACCAATTCCTGGTGTTAGCCGGGTCACTGTCAAGAAGAGCAAGAATGTGAGTTCCCTTTTCAATTTTGTTTTTAAATGGGGATCCTAGTATGACATTAGGGTCGTGTTCTGTTATTTCGATTCTTTCCAATGACTCTTTTGATTCTGAAGTGACCCCAGTCATATAGAATGGAATTCTAAGGCTGAACCAACTTTACTAAGCTCTTGATATATATATATAACTAATTTCCCTTGTTTATTTCAGATCTTATTTGTCATCTCAAAACCGGATGTGTTCAAGAGCCCAGCATCAGATACTTACGTAATATTCGGAGAGGCCAAGATTGAGGACTTAAGCTCACAACTACAGACTCAAGCTGCCGAGCAATTCAAGGCTCCGGATCTAAGCAATGTGATATCGAAACCGGAGACATCAACGAATGTCCAGGACGATGAAGAAGTGGACGAGACAGGTGTTGAGCCCAAGGACATTGAATTGGTAATGACACAAGCAGGAGTGTCGAGGTCAAAGGCTGTGAAGGCACTCAAGGCTGCTGATGGTGACATTGTTTCTGCTATAATGGAGCTGACAACCTAACCATGGTGTTTTTTTAGAGAGTTGTGTGCCCTCAGGACAGATATCCGTTTTCTTTTTCTTTTCGTTTTTTGGTAATGTTTTCTTCGCTGTTTTCTTGTTACTGTTGTACCATTAAAACCGGTTGGGGAGTACATTATTAATATTTAAATCCACCATGTATGCATTCTCTTCAGATTTATTTTATATTAGGTTCCAATTATTAATAAGATCATTTCTTGTGATAATTGATTATGGTATTTATGTGTGTATATTGATTGTAGTTATACACTTATACTTGCAACTTTAAAAAATCAATGCATCAAGTCTAACAAATTATCCAATTAATAAATTAATATAAACAATAACAATTGCCACATTATTTACCTATATAGAAAAATCAAATTTTAAACTCTGTATAAATCATGTATAGATTTTATTCGTATTTAAGTATGTCGTGTGTAAATCCCACCTGAATTTAATTTGATTAAAATGTAGGTATGGAATGTAGGTATGGGAGGGGAATTTTGCTCCTACCGGGTTTTGAACCAACAACTTAAGGTAAAGGGAAGTTGTCAGCCGAGAATTTTAACTATCAGCTCTAGAGATTGTTGACCATAAATTAGATGATTTTATTACAGCATAAATTGGATCATTTTATTACATCAAACACATTATTGGACACATAAGTAACGTCACAATCGGATTTATTTGAATCAATTTATTAACTTTGAACAAATTATTTGATCCGTAAGTAAATCTAATCAACAACAATCATGAACATTATTTTTTTATATAAATACCAAATCTTAAATCATAATAATTTAAGATGATTTATTGAATCAAATAAATTATTCGACTCATGAACAGATTTAATCGGAGTTGAGTATTGCCGTCATTGTTGGTGTATTGCTGGTTGGATCAATCCAAAGATCAACTGACAACCCGAATTCAACATTTATAGCTTTGTACTTTGACACACTTTGGTCCAATGCTTCTCTTATTGCACTCCAATCAACTCTTCTTTCATTCACTTCACTAATTTCACTATACACCTGCAAATTATACATAACATTTGACATATAATTAAAAATACTTTAAATAATAATTCGAGCCTCCAGATCAGGATAGATTTAAATTATAAAGTTTTTAAACGATTCGAGTTGCAACTTGATTCATAAAACAAGTTTAACGAAAGACCTAACAATCACGCACTTTATGTTAACATGACACTATTTGTTTTATAAGTCACATTAATAAATAATTTTAAAAATATAAAAGTTCAAAAAAAAATAATGAGTATATATTGGCTACTATATAAATTATCATATCAGTACTATTCAAATTCTAACCGTTTATTCAACAGCTTCGTTTAAAAATAATGATTTAATTCTTTTTTAAAGTTGAAGATCGAATTTAACTGTATAAAATATTAAGGACCAATTGATAAAAGATGTAAATGTTGAGTACTAAAATTATTATTATTATGACATTAGAAAAAAAGTCAGAATCCCAAGATAAGTAAAGTAGATAAACATGTGCAAATTAATAGGCTACCTTGTTCAGCTTGAGCGAATCTTCTCCAGAGTTGCTCCAGGCAATAATCCACCTAACCTTATCTCCGGCAACATACGAAACCGCTCCGACCGAACCTTCAGAGTCACCGAAGTGCTCAAACTCAACCGTCGGCTGATTTTGAGATATAGTTTCCGGTAAATCTCCATAGCCATGCCAATACATGAAGTCTTCCAGCTTTAGATTCTGACCGGAAAAGTTCCCAAACTGGCAATCTGTGAAGAGCGGAACGCCCGTTAAATTTTCCGGCGATATTACTTCAGGATTCGCAGCCATGATTCTCGTGTCCAAGCTTCTCGGAACCGAGTTTCTATGAAGCAATGGAGGCTGTGCAGGTGTAGAAAGAACCATCGCTGCACCATTTTTCGCGGCTGGATTGGTGGCGGCCACCATAGTTTCGCGGCTTTTGGTCGCCGGATTTCTGTGGACACCGACGGAAAGTTTTGCTGCTACTGCTGGATTGATGGCAGCCATGATTACAATCTTTCTTTTCTGTTGACTGAAATTCTAGAGTATGTTTGGTTTGAGTGTCTTGTGTTTCCAAAGTTGCATAGGTACCTACATATATATATACACTACTTTGCAGCATGAACTGCCCATAAGATGACAAGTAAATTTAATACAATACGGTTCTTTTATATTTATATATAAATATATATATATAATTCATTATACGATTAATTTAGATCGAATTTTACATATACTTATTATGGGTCAACGTTGTCAACTCAGATTTTTCCATTCACAACATCATGATTTAAACTCCTAAATATAGGGTAGTCCCTCCTAATGGATCTCTACAAATAAATCCAAATTAGTTTATCGATAAGTCGAATACCGATGATTATACCAAAAAATTGGATATATTCTCCCTTTAACTCCTAAATCTTAAGTAGCATTATCTTTTTTTTTCACCTAGACCATACATTGAGTTTGCCCTCTCAAACATACTCAAATTAATAATATGTTATTTTTTGAATAATTCCTATCTAGGGGGAGATGGGAGGAAAATTTGCTCTTAATAACATTGAACCCACAACCTAAGGAAGATGCGAGAATGTCAACTGACAACTTTTAATCTTTATTCTAAAAATTGTTGAATAATAAAATACCGAATGAAACTAGGATTCAGTAGATACATATGTATTTGTATAATTGTATACAAAATTTAATATTTAACAAATATAATAAAAAATTATATTGGTGAAAAAAAATATAAAGAAAAATCCTTTCATATACAAATTACATTTCTTAATAGGAATATCTAGTCTGCTAACCTTATCTTGTAATGTTTTCCATGTGTAGGGAAAACTAGACTTCATATTTATTATTATATTAATCGTAATAATATTTGTTACGTACATAATTATAATAACATAATATTTGTTACGTTCATAGTTATGGGACATCCTTATCTATTAACAAAACCATGTGAAGTGCATGTTTAAAATTCCAGACCGACCAATTGATTTTGTTACCACTTTTATAGCCACCCATGTGGAACACATTCCGTATTTCTGGCACCCATGTGTCACTCAATTTGTTTTACCACCAATCAAATTACTTTTGTATTGCCTTCTTACACACCAAAAAAACAAAAACAAATTGTGTATAAGAATATATGAAATAGTTCGAATTTTTATCTAATTTATTAATCAGTTAATTTAAATAGAATATTACAGATATTTTTTATGAAGGCCATCTGTATAATATAATTTTTTTATCTCGTACTTGTAACTTTTTAAAGATACATATAACTACGGTGAAAAACAAATTTTACATTAAGAAATATTAGAATACCAAAAAATATATCGATCTAAATTTTGAATAATCCTTACTCACTCGGTCATGTTAATTTATCTTACTAACGGCAGAGTAGATTCCATCAAAATCAGAAATCTAGAAAGGGATGATATCAAAAATATGCATGTAAAATTATACGCATGAAACTTTAATTTTAGTTCAATTACATAGAAAACTTTGATTTTGATTCATTTATACATGTTTTAAAAAAATTAATACATCCGGTTATTTTCATATTTAATAAATATAATTGTTTGGGTATATAATATGTATATAAAATGATGCTATGTCGATAAAATCATATAAAGTTAAAGTGCATATATTACATACACATTTGTCAACAAATATTGGAGCAAATGGCTAAGCCTCTTGTTGATATCATCTTTCCTTCTTAGGTTCTGAACTCAATACACAGTAAAAATATTTTTTTCGTTTTCCCTTCCCTTAAATTGTAAACCTATTCAATATATATATATATATTCACGTGTAATTTTAATATTTGTCTCATCTAAAAATTAAGATATATAGCACTGTTTGGTAATTAACTAGCGGATTACATTAGTTGATAGCTGATAACTGATTGCATTAGCTGATAACTGATTGCATTAGCTGATTTGACTAGCGGATTGTATTAGCTGATTGTATAAAAGTGTTTGGTAAAATTAACTGATAGTTGTTAGCTGTTTGATTATTTAAACAAACAAAACGACATATAAGGACATTATTATATTCGATACTTATTTGAATAGTTTATTAGTTATCAATATTGAGTATCTATTAATATTAATTTGATTATGAAAAATAATTTTTAATATAACATTATTAAGCATATTTGAAGGATTTATATATTAATTCATTATTTATATAATTATTTTTAATATAACTTAATTAATTATTAAATTTCAATACATATATAAATGTGTGATAATAAAAAAACAAAAGGGATTAGTTTACAAATGTCACAATGTAAATTCGCGAGGTTGAAGAATTAAAATAGAAATGATTAAATTTAGATTATTTAGAGATTTTTGGTAATTGTTAAGGGTAAAAGTGTCTTTATAACTCTTATATAAAAACTTCTAATTTCAAAAAGCTCCTATTAGCAGTTTTTTTAAAATTAGAAGTTTCATCCCAATCCGCTATTTTAATTCGCTCTTTACCAAACATCTAAATTAGTGAATCTAACTGATCAAACCTCTAATTTTAGCGCAAACCTCTCTTTACCAAACAAGGCCAATGAATTGACTAATCCTTTGGGTACAATGTTATGTTCAAAGTATCAAGAAAGCTCAAGATGATAGAAAAATTAACAACATAAAATTCTAAAGTGCGTGAAAAACATAAAAACAAAAACAATCTCTACCAGTTATAGTTGCATCGGTAAAATTAAAAAAAATTATATCATACCGTTGATATTCTCAAATTAAAATACTCATCGTGTTATGTTCTTCACGAAAGACAAACTATCGTAAAAAATAGACAAAACGCAACAAATGTGTGACAAACAAAAATTTAAAATAGCGATACTCTTATTTTAATTAATAAATCCTAAATCTAACCCTAATTCTACTTAGAAAGGAGAAAAAAATATGCAACTTGACAAATCGACAAAATATGTTTGGTGATAAATTCTTTTATTTTAAAAATAAAACAAAAGAAAAATCAACTAGGGACACGAGGACCACCGCCAAAAAGTGACACTGGAAACTAGGAAGAAGAAATCACTAAAAATAATTATTAAAAAAATTCATTAATCACATAATACTTTTTTTGTCTTATTAATTTGGTCTTTTATTAATTTTTTAAAATTTAAAATTAATAAAAAATAAATTTAATGATACAAAGAGAATATATATTTAATAAGTTAATAAAAGATAAATTTAATGGTACAATGAGAGTACTTGAAATTAATAAAAGATAAATTTAATTTGGTCCTTCATGTTTAAGATTTGATCGATAATTTTAGGTATACTTGAAATTTAAATAGCCTTATAAATGTTTTGGGCTTATATGTGATTTGGAGTCGGCCCAATGGCAGCTCGAAAAGCTTAATCAACTGACATCGCCGCTTCATTTTTGGGGTTTTAGGGTTTTGCTTTTTCAATTTGCTGTTGCTCTAGCGTCTTTCTCTCAACCAAAAATGACTGCTCAGACCGACAAGGAGATCGAGGAGATCCTCGCCGCTCATCTCGACCAACAAAAAATCGATGTATGTTCCTAAAGTTAAGATTTATGTTTTTCTCTTGATTTTTATTATTATTTTTTTCTTTTTTTTGATTTACAGTCAGAGCAACCTGAACAACCTACTGTTGAAGATGACGACGAGGAAGATGATGACGACGACGACGAAGAAGATGATGCCGAAGGTGAATATTTATTTTCTATAGCTTAATCACTTTTTAGAACATTTTAAAAGGTCATTTAAGTTATAAAATAATGTGAGCGATGCTAATACTATACTTCGTGATTTTTTATTTGATCTTTGGTTTCGATTAGGAAATATGCTTAATCTTCATTTACGATTCAGTTGTTTTATAGTTTGATTTTGAGATGTGCACCAACTTGACTCACCAAGTAATTCGAGCTCAAATTGTTAAACTAGTCGATCTAGCTGAATATGTGTATTTTAAAATTTTAATATCGATTTGAGTTCCTTGAGCCTTGAATATATTTGTTTAATCTTCAAAAAGCAAGCATTATGCTCTTTTGACTTGGATTGACTCGATTTCTCTCCTACTTGGTCTTACTTTTCCAAGTGATTTGTTGATAGAATGTTGGACTCAGTAGCCCGATATTAAACCAAGCTGTGTGTTTGATATGACTAGCGATGTAGCCAAGCACTTGGTTTCCAAGCTATTCAGATTTGACAGTATAAGCAAATATTGTTCGATACTGTTGAGTTGAGCTTGAGTATCTTGATCCTTGACCAAAGTAGCTCGTGAGCCTAATGTATTCTTAAATACTGACTAAGTATATTTGTGTGTGTAAATGCTTTGTAATTTGTATATGGATAATTTGTGCGGTTTACTTGTGGTTTTAAGTTGTTGAATACTCAAATACTGAAGGTTTGAATGTCTGATATTGCCTTATTTTTTCTATTCGAGGCTTTGTTAACGAAAAAGGATACAAATTACTGGGTTGCATTTTCTTTTTGACTAGTCCCTTGAAAATCTATGGATCACTGTGTTTAGAATTTCAATTTCAGGGTTATAACATTTCAATGAGTTATCCATGAAGGTATCAATTTTTTTAATATTGTGTCAATGTTCTAGGACATCATGATGGAGAAGGAGATGGAGCTGGTAGGTCAAAGCAAAGCAGAAGTGAGAAGAAGAGTCGCAAAGCTATGTTGAAACTTGGGATGAAACCAATTCCTGGTGTTAGCCGGGTCACGGTCAAGAAGAGCAAGAATGTGAGTCCCCTTTCCAATATTGTTTTTAAGTGAGGATCCTAGTATGACATTAGGGTCAGGTTCTGCTAATTCGACTCTTTCCACTGATTCTAAAGTGACCCCAGTCATAGGGAATGGAATTCTAGGTCTGAACCAACTGAACTAAGCTCTGGATATATATTAATAACAAATTTCCCTTGTTTATTTCAGATCTTATTTGTCATCTCAAAACCGGATGTGTTCAAGAGCCCAGCATCGGATACTTATGTAATATTTGGAGAGGCCAAGATTGAGGACTTAAGCTCGCAACTACAGACTCAAGCTGCTGAGCAATTCAAGGCTCCAGATCTAAGCAATGTGATATCGAAACCGGAGACATCGACGAATGTCCAGGACGATGAAGAAGTGGACGAGACAGGTGTTGAGCCCAAGGACATTGAATTGGTAATGACACAAGCAGGAGTGTCAAGGTCAAAGGCTGTGAAGGCACTCAAGGCTGCTGATGGTGACATTGTTTCTGCTATAATGGAGCTGACAACCTAACCATGGTGTTTTTTTAGAGAGTTGTGTGCCCTCAGGTCAGATATCCCCTTATTTGACCACTACCGTTTTCTTTTTCTTTTCGTTTTGTGGTAATGTTTTCTTGTTACTGTTGTACAATTAAAACTGTTGGGGAGTACATTTCTGTTATAATAATGATCTCCGCGTTTGTTTTATATTTTTTATATTTACCTCAGTCAACTATGAAAGTATCGGTTATGTTTGCAATCTCATCCAAAGAAGTTTTGGCAACTCTAATCTATTTATTGGAACATAATTCACAAATGACTTGCTTTTCTAGCATTCAAAGTTTAATTGAGTACCTCATCGGCTATTGCTTTTCTAACATTCGCATAATCTGTGCCGAGACTTCGAACATAATTTTCTCATTACAAGAGGATAATCGAAAAGTAAAATCAAAACTACAGAAAGAATACAATTCCTGTCTTGAGAGACCCAGTTTTCTCAGAATCATGGAGACACAGGAATGATTCCAGAATGATTGGAACTCTCCCAAACTTCAATTCCTTCCACATTGTCTCTGCTTACGAACAATCTCTCCCCACCTCCTTCAATTCTATTTATCATCCCTCTCTCACCATCCTCCGCTTGATCCACATAATTCCTCTTCAACCTCACCTCAGGTCTTTGGTTTCCGGTATCAGATATTTCCTGGGTTTCATACAATGCTTTCTGACTCGACCAAACCTCAAGTCCGCCATCCTTCCCGACGAAAACTTGCCCCTTGTAGCAATGTAAATGGACATCATTTCCCCCATAGCTGCCTTCTTTCAAGCTAGGATTTGTGTCTTCCATGTATACCCATGGATCATCCCCTAATTTTCGTATATCCGCCATTGCCAAGTCCCCAGACTTTGAACATATCTTGAAGAGGATTGAATCATCAGTGTCGACATCCACGTCGGCAAATGAGTCTCCGAACCTGCTGCTCCGGCCTGAACCCGGCTCGTTCGTCTCCCAAACCACCTCCTTACTTCTCGGGTCCCATATCCTAATGTAACCGGAGTAACCAAATGCCCCGCAAGTGACGGAACTTCCAATAATCAAACCAGTTTCCGGTAGCCACGTCAGCTTTCCGGGGACCGTGTTCTTGGCAGCGCTTCCTGATTGGCGAGTCAACTCTGATGAAACCTGGAGCGTTGATTTATCAATCACGAGGACGCTGTTTTCTCTATGAGGACAATCGAATGATACAAAGACTGAGTCAGGTGAGTTAGCAATGGCGCTGACTCGAGCCTTGAATATCCTTGGGTCGTCCTGGTCGGTCCAATGAACTGAACCGGTATAGCGCCCGCTGGAGAGGTTGTAGATATGGAGACCCGATTTGGATTCGGATCCGACAGCAGCTATCTCGGGCCATACTCGGCAAATCGAGGTGATATCATCGAGATGCGTACGAACGGCGGCGGTGTACGATAAGTAGGAATCGTATATTGAAATTTGACCACCATGAGCGATCCAAAGAGAACCATCTTCACCGGCCGAGAAAGTGGAAGGAACAGCGTCTGAAGCAGGACGGATAGTATCGACGATGGCGGCGTCTATGCCACGAAGCGGCGATGGCAAAGAAGCAGAGCGGAGGCGAGACTCAACACCGTAATAAAGAGCCTCCTCGGCGAGTTCCTGGATGGAAAAGCGGCGGAGAGTAGCGGAAGGGAGGCGGTTACAGCGGAGGAGGGAGAGAAGAACGGAGAAGATTTCAGGGTCGCGGTCGATGAAGATGGGGTGAGAGCCAGGAAGGAAAGGACGGTTGGAGAGGGCGGCGAGGAGGGAATCAGGACCGGCGGAGTGGAGGGTGGAGACGGTGGTTTCGAAAAGCTTTCCGCCGACGTTGAGCTTTACGCGGCGGCCGAGAGTGGATGGATTGGGAATTTGGTCAGCCATTGCCGCTAATGAATAAAGCTGAGATCCCCTTCAAAAATCAGTGTAAAGCGGATGGGTTTTAACTTTAAAGGTTTGGAAGTTAACGCCTTGGGTTAAATATACAGTGCGAATCCTCCCCGAAATCATCGACTTCTAAGTTCTATGCCGGCTACTGTTCAACCGTTATATTTCTCTCAGGCATTTTATAAAACAACTTATAAGCAAATATATTTGATACCATTTAGTATAATATACATATATTAGCCTTGGCACAAAAATTTAGTCACTTTAAATATAAGAATTTGTGTTTCTTGTTGAAAATATAAGAATTTGATTTGGGGACATTATTTAGTTTATAAGGTTGAGTATATTAAAATCATTTGACGTCGTAAATGAAGTATTGTGAGGATTATCTCATAATGTATTTGTGTAGTATCTTGTTACGAAGATTACTACTTGGATTCTAAAATATCTGAAGTTAATAATTTAAATATAATTATTAAATACAATTATAATGTGAATATTACAAATATAACACAAAAATTAATATCTTACTGAGAGAAGCATAGCCAATAAAAGACGAATTAAATCGATTGAATTAAACAAATTTATATTAATCCAGTTGAATTTGTCAACCAGATTTAATTTGAAATTGTGTAATGTTACAAGTGAAAACATATTCAAATCAAATAAATCTACTTATGTTTAAGTAAATGTGCATGGACTTAAATTATAGATCACAAGCACGTTCGTAGAAATTTTTTGGATATTTTGAAACTTGAAAATCACCAAAAAAATCGAAAGTGAAAAACCCTCACTAACAGAGAGTTTGCAACAATACGCAGCAATGAAACAAAAATATAAATTCAAGTACAAATCAACCAAGTTATTTGGGCATGGGATCAAACACATGTGTATGTTCAACATGGATGCATTCATTTGGAAAAAAAATCGATATAGTTGGAGGGTTAGTGGGAAGTCATATTTTCATACCCATGTATCGAACACAAATACTTTTAAGACTCGGATCATGAAAACGAACAACGTAAGACATGGATTGCATATTACAATGAAAACAAATAACCCGTGAATCAAAACTTCACTACAAATATTTATCAAAAAAAAAAAAAAAAAAAAACTTCACTACAAATGGAAGGCAACTATATCAGCTCATGGCTAAGAAAAGCATGCATATGGGGCTCCTACTAGTTTCAGATTCCACATAATAATCACCAACTAAACTGATGACCTGTGAATCAGATTATATTTCTGCTAACCACCATTCCCATGACTAGGGGTGATAATGAGCTACTCGGGCTCGACTCGGTCAAAGTTCGGTTAAAGCTCGGCTCGAAACTTTAAAAAGCCCCTCACAGTAGCCCCGCTACATATGCACTGAAATAAATTATGTGTTAGTATTTTCTTTCATTAGTTGATTGTTGTTTGATTTTGTATTTTCTTTAATTATGTGTTTGTATTATAAGAATATTTATTGATTATTTGGATTAATCTAATTTTTGGTACTTTTTTTTCCCTTTCCAGTCATTGAATTTCGTTTTAGTGTTGGTTATGAAAGAGATTTTTAACGAATATTTTATATAAAAAACTATAAAAAAAATTTCATTTCGAGTCGAGCCGAGCCTGACGAGCTTCGAGCCCAAGCCCAATAGAATTGTTTTCGAGCCAAGCTCGAGCCTAAAATTCCGAGCTCGGCGAGCCTCAAGCCTGGCCAGGCTCGTTATCACCGCTACCCATGACACGGTTTGTTAGGAGTGATGCAAAGTAGAAAGGAAGCCAAGTTTTAATCTAATGGTCAAGTAAAAAAAACAGACATTGTTATGCATCTCAATCATTAGATTCAAAAAAATCATCCATAATACCGGCCGGTATAATAGAACAACAAATAACCACAATACGGATATATAAAAACCTATGTTACTCCGACTGGGGTGTAAGTGAGGATGCGGGTATGCATCCAACACAGGAATGGTTCAATTTTTCTAAATTGTTCCATGACAGGTACTTCATGTCTGAGCAATGTAGATCAAAGCAACAACATTCTAATTCATCTTAATTATGGCACTGATAAATAGCCTAAGAAGCTGATTTACAAGTGTTACTATATGTCTAATAGGTCTATTCAATTTCAAAACATAAACAAGCATAGCAAGAGAACTCAAAGCCAATGGAACATTATTTGTCAAACATCATGACACAAAATTTAACACTTGCAAAAGGGAAACAAGGCCATCATTAGGCCTTACAAATAAACAGGCATCCTGAACATTACGCGTAAGCTTTTCTGCATTAAAAACACTTACCTGTGATATGAAAAACAATACCAACAGATAAAATAGGCAACTCTATTTCAATTTCCTCACAAATGCAACTGCTAAAGCTAAAGAATCCAAATTCATTATAACAAGAGAAAAATCCAAAAATGAGTGTCACCATATCAATTACATGACCACATTATTCATATCATAATACTGCTATGTCCCATATGAATAATACACATCCATAAAACTAAATGTAATGCAGCTATATCATGATTATATCAAATCTAACCTTGAATAACACCATCCTTTATATTGACAATTCCGAAACAAAACAATAACCATTCATGAGACAAAACGTGACATTCTAGCAGCCATATTTGCTACCTGAGCCTGCATTTGAGCTTCCTTAACTTTCGCGGCAGTAGCCCTATGAAAGAACTGCTCCCTTGACAACAACCTCACGTTCCTCAGATACTGATCAAACGACACAGCCCCATCTTGCACCGCCTTATCCAACGAATAAACCACGTCCTCAATAGCTAAATCAGCAGATGTGCAATCCAGCATTTGTTGAGAAAGAACATCGACACAATGAATCGCCTGATCAACATCAACATTATTCTTCCCCAAGTTCTCCGTTTTCCCTTCATTATCTCTAATCCAGCTATCCAACACATCCGTATTCATCAAAACAACCTGTAATTGATGTTCTAAAGCTTCCTTTTCATCTTGCATCTCTTTCAACCCTTTATTAATCTCTTCCTCTCGCCTTCTCAACACCGCTTGAGCCGAAAACAACCCTTCCACTTCAACTTCCCTAGCCTTTCTCATCCCAATTATATCCCCATGAACCATCTCCACCAACTTATTCATTGCATTCCTCTTATAAACCTCGGCAGCATCATCCGTGGAAGTAGGACGAGCTTGCGAGGGCTGAGGAGGCTGAACCCTCCCATATGGCGAAGGCGGATATGCACCCGTCGCCGAATGAGCCACCCTCGGCCCTGGCGGCGGATGGTGACCGTAACTGGACGACATGGAGGAATTAATCGAAGGGCTAGGACTGGGACTAGGGCTAGGGTTAGGGTTAGGGTTGGGACGGCGTTGCGAATAAAGCGGGGGATCACGCGAAAAAGCGGAGCTCAAATTACCGACCAAATCGACAAGATTGGAACTTGGGTAAATCCAACTATGCAAATAAGGGATCGAGACTAACCCAGAGGGAGAAACGTGAGGATGGGGTCGTTTGATGATCATGTCGCGCGTGGGGTTGACGTAGACGGCGGGAGCGTAACGAGGGTAAGACTCCATGAGCCAGATGATGATGGGGATGTTGTAGGTGACGCCTTGGAAAGGCATGGGGATTGTGCCGTCGGCTTGGAGGAGGTTGACGGATCGGCCGTCGTTGTGAGTGAAAGTTGCGGTTTTGGGTTCGAGGGAAGGGTAATTGGAGACGAGGGAAAGGAGGTGCTGACGGATTAGCCATTTGGTGTCTTCGGTGTAAGGGAGGGAGGAAGGGCCGCGTTGGGAGAGGACGGAGGAGAGGAATTGTTGGGTTTGTTGAGGGTTTGGCGGCGGAGTTGACGACGGTGGAACCATTTTGGAGGCGGTGGAGAGATTGTATTTTGGGATTTGGTCTAGCTTTAGCAGATGGGGTAGCCTTGAGGAAAACTTTTTCTTCTTCCTTAAGGATGGATGGATGGATCTTATAAGTTACTAATTATTTGTATTATATTATATTATATAATGGGAAAATGAAATTGATTCTTATAAGTTACTCTACTCCTATCAATAATAGATTTACTATACACTGACGGTGAAAACTGAAAGTTTCCACAAGCGCCTTAGTTTTAGGGTATAGGGTGTTAGTTTAGAGTATATAGTTTAGGAGTTTAGGTGTAGGGCTTTAAAATTTAGGAATAGTTGTTTTAATTTAAAGTTTAGGGTTATAATTTAGGGTTTATAGGTTAGGGTTTAGTTTTTAGGGTAATATGATGATGATTTAGGTTTTAATCTATAAACTCTAAATTATAACCTTAAACTTTAAATTGAAACAACTATACCTAAATTTTAACCTCCTACACCTAAACCCTTAAACCCTACACCCTAAACTAAGTCCTTATACCCTAAAACTAAGGCGCTTGTGGAAACTAAAAATTTTCACCGCCTGTGTATAGAATATTTTTTCTTAATAATAATAATAATAATATCAATTAAACTAAAATTCAATTAATTTGATTTATCTTGTTTTTCATCTTAATAATTTTAAAATATATGTTATACTATTTCTTATCAACACAAATTTTTTGAAATAATATTTAATAACTATGAGCGTAAATTCTTATATATAGTCAAGGAATAGTTACATAGTACATCATTGTTGAATAAAAAATAGTGGATTGTAAATTATGCTAATAAATTCATACATGGGTAGTGAAAAGTTTAAAATTAGTTTACTTTAGTAACTATAGTTAAAATTTAAAGTTTAATCTTTGAAGTTAGAAATTTTAGTTTTAAATTAGACACGCTTATTTAAAAAACTTTGACAATGTGCATAGATATTTTTAATCCTTTAAATAGTTTAAAAGTGATTACATCTAGCTCTTTAACAATGCACATATACGAGCGATTTGAACTTGTGTATCCTAAGATAAACATCATCCGCTTTTCCACCGAAACACTTATTGGGTTCATGTTTAAATAATTATTATAAGGGTAAACTACATAAATGGTCACTAAACTTTTAGGGCAGATTCATTTTAGTCACTGTACTTTTAAAATATTCGACAAGGTCACCAAACTTTTAATGTCAACTTCTAACGGAAGGTAACAGGAGGGAGCATAACAAAATCGTACTAAAAGTTGAATAACCATATCAAATATTTTAAAAATACGATTACCAAAATAAATCCGTCCTAAAAGTTCGGTGACCATTTATGTAGACCTTATTATAATTGAATACTCTATCACTTAAATTCTTAAAAATCCGACTCTCGAACAGATTTAGCATGAAGCCTTTGCTCAATACATGAAAATCAAAAGCCAACCAATTTAAGAAATTTTGTTACATGATGGGAAAATCATAGTTAAGGATTGCAAAACCTAAATCGTGTAATAAAATTTGTATTTAAATCATTTGCGGGGGATGTTTTTATTCTTTATGTTTAAACATAATTTTAAATAATTACTTGTTTTTAATAAAAGAATTTGAAAGTATTATAATTTTTTTTTAATTTTCACCAATAATCTCCACATGAACAGGTTCCATTCTTGAAGTGATGAAATCGCTGCATATCTCTCACTATGATTTCTCGCCCGGTCACAAGCGAGATGTACTTTGTTGCAGTATGACAGTCACCACAAACTCTCAGGTTCTTTCGGATATGTATCGGTGTGCCGTCCCTCGTATTCAAAAGACCGAACGCGATAGCTAGCCTCTCGCTGTGTGTGCTGTTTAACTGCTCTTTGACGTCGTCTTCCACATCATGAATCGAACTTGTGTCCGGCACGTAACCGGCAGCTTTCATCTTGTCCCCCAGCTCCTCGAGGAAAGCATATATTCTTTTTGACTGAGGGTGGTTCGTGGTTCCGGAGTAGAAACTGTGAACTTCATTTCTCAACTCGACAACGCTGCAGCCGGGTGTTTTCTGAAGCCCTTTCTTTTTCATCGTAGTTCTAACTTTAGCCACTTCGCCCCACATTGAAGCTGTTGCATATATGTTAGCAAGAAGTACATGGTACCCACCTTCATCCGGATTTAATGCAAACAGCTTCTTTGCCGCCTTCTCGCCTAACTCGACGTTTTTATGGATTTTACAAGCTCCCAACATGGCACCATATACGTTAATCCCTGGCTCAATAGGCATCTTTTGAATGAAATTCCAAGCTTCATCTAGTCGACCAGCTCGACCAAGAAGGTCAACCATGGCTCCGTAGTGGTCCATAGCAGGCTCTATGCCATAATCTCTCTTCATGCTGGTAAAGTAGCTACGCCCCTCCTCCACCATACCTGCATGGCTGCAGGCCGAGAGAACGCTAAGGAACGTCACATCATTTGGCTTAATGGTGCCCTTTTGCATCACATTGAACAACTCTAAAGCAGCTTTCCCGAGCCCATGCGTCCCGTAGCCATCTATCATAGCATTCCATGTTGTTACATGCCGCTCATTCATCCGATTGAAAAGCTTCCTGGCAGTGTGAATTTGTCCACACTTAGCGTACATGTCAACCAGTGCAGTCATCACAAAAATATCATCATCCAAACAACTTCTAATACAATATCCATGAATCCACTTTGCTTGGCGTGTAACCGATAATTCCGCCAGAGCGGGAATCACACTCACCATTGTAAATGTATCCGGTCTCAAGTTTCGAGAATGCATCTCATAAAAATAGTTTAAAGCATCATTAACACGCCCATTTTGCGCAAATCCTAAAATCATAGCATTCCAAGAAACAAGTGTCTTACCGCGCAATTTTTCGAAAATATTGACAGCAAGGTCGACTCTCTTACATTTGGAGTACATGGAAATCAAAGAGTTCATAACAGATACATTGCCACCAAGTTTCAACTTGTCGGATAACTTATGAACAAACATCCCACGGTCAAGATCACCCAAATCCGCACAAGCATGAGCAGCTCCCATAATAGTAACATCAGTCGGTTCCACTCCTTCATCCAACATCCTCTCGAAAATACCAATCGCTTCCTCCGCATACCCACTACGAACATAACCATCAATCATCGAATTCCACGAAACGGTAGTCCTCTGTCTCATCCCAACAAAGATCAACCTTCCAATTCGAATATACCCGCATTTTGAATACATATCAACCAATGCAGTATTCACATTCACAAGCCCTTCAAAACCAGCTCTAAAAACATAACCGTGAACCGACCTCCCGATCTTAACCGACCCCATATTAGCCACGGAAGGCAAAATGGAAACAAGGGTAATTGAATCAGGCCTCTGCCCTTCCTCCTGCATCCTAACAACTAAACCCAAAGCAAGTTTAGCTAAACCATTCTGCGCAAACCCAGAAATAATCGTATTCCAAGAAACCAAATCTCTCTCAGGCATTCTATCAAACATCTTATAAGCTTCCTCAATTTGTCTACATTTCGAATACAGGTTAACAACACCAGTCATAGCAAAGACATTAGAAGAAAACCCATTTTTTATCAACTGCCCATGAATCTCCTTACCCCTTCTAAGCTCCCCTTTATCCCCACAAACTTTCAACAAGTAAGTAAAGTTATAAACAACGGGCTTAACATTATCAACTTTCATCCTAACAAAAAACAGCAAAGCTTCGTGCAACGACGAGTGCTTGGCATACCCTTTAAGCAGAGTGTAATAAAGAACCTCGGGTTTATCTTCGATGGGTTCGAAAACACGGGCAGCGTCGGCAATGCAACCGTGGTTGCAGAAGAGGCTGAGGAGCTTGGTTTGGAACAAGTGCTCGGTGTAGAGATTGGATTTGATTATGTGGGGAAGGATTTGGTGAACTTCTTTAATGGAAGTTGAGAGCTCTAAAAGGATAGCTGCTGGGTGTTTGTAAACATGGAGAGGGATTTGGGTTCTTTGAGAAAGCGAGTGCGGATTGGGTTTTGGGGTTGGGATTATGGTGATCGGTGGAGAAGAAGATATGAGCTGAGAGCTCATGGCTGTGTGTTTTTATCTATGTTATATTTTCATGAGCTCGAGTTCATATGTTCATGGAATCATGGCGTCTTCAAATGGGAGGACTGGAACTGGATTAGGATTGTGAGGTTTTTTTTTTCTTCTTCGTTCTTTTGGATTGTTTGTGATAAATGGGCCGAACAATTTGTGTTGAGGCCCACGTTCAATCCGTTGACTCCAAAGTTTTACGATTTTATTCATCTACATAAATATAATTTTTATAGTCTCAGTTCTTTATTATTCGATCCAACAATAATTGGACCTGAAATTTTTCTTAGAAGTGTAATATTTTTTAAATATTTTTAATATAATCTCGAAATATTATTTACCTATTTTCAACCCTTAATAAAATTCACACATATAAATAAAGTTGTTTGAATCGAAATCTCATATAAAAATCATCATTCCCTTTAATTTATATGATGTTACATTAATTTTTGTTCTTGAATAAAACCAAAGACTAACCGAACAAGTGGTCTCAATGAAAATTGGACAACATTCACCTTGATAAATTTAGGTTCAAATCGTTTTTTCTACAAGGTGTATGTTTATTGTCAAATAGTTAAATACTTTAACATATCAAAATAAAAATAAATATTCAATCTAACAAGACATTTTTTGACATTAAACCTTTAAAAATTATAATTCAACCATTAAATCTCAAATTTTATTAGTTATGCATACATTTTAAGCAATAACAAATTTTATTAAATATTTAAAAATAAAGGCATAAAAAGACAAGAACTATACCATGCAAGTCCCACACAACCAGATATCACCTCATCCTCATTTCTTGCATACATATATTTAATCGATACGGTTCTTTTAGTACATCGATCTAGAAATTTATTTTTATTAATATATACAGGGTTAAAATTCACTTATATTATATAGAATTTAATTATTTTATATTTTTTGGATGATATATATATATATATAACCGGCGAAAACAAACACAATTACATATTTTAATCTGTTCCAAATTTAACATTCATGATTTGATCGAAACATATTAAAAATGAAATACATGCAATACCTTCTTTTACCTCTACGAAAATATCTGAGACATGAGATGAACGTCGAGTCGATGACTTTTGTTGGGTTGTGAATCTAGTCCCCCTTCGTCCTTCGTATTCATTCAAATACATCTTTTTCACAAAATATTATAAAAAAGATGGACGAAGAGAGAAACTAGATTCATAAGCCAATAAAAGTGCATATATATATAATTGATAAATGTAGAGTACAGTGACAAGGTAAATTACACTTTCAGAAGAGAATATATAATTAAACTTTAAACGATTATATTACTAAATAAGATCATTTAAATCTCGAATATAAACTACTATAAAATATAGAGAGAGATAAAAAAAAAGGTAATGTAGAAGAGATTTTGGAGTTATGCTTGAAATATACATATATTATAAAAGGAAGGTGGGTTGAGAAAAAAAGGAGAAAGGAAATTGATAGACTATCATTTGGCAAACAATGAATTTCTATAACAAGGCTTTACTTTTGGTGGTGAATATGAGAAGGCAAGAGGAAAGAACATAAATATTTATAGGCTGCAAAGTCAACCAAAGTCTTCCAAAGTGCAATAAATGAAATACAATGCTTGATTAATTATTTAAATTATTTTTTATTATAAATACCGTAAGTATTATTATTATAAAGGTAAACTTTATCAAAAGTTTTTTTGATAAAGATTATAAGGGTAAACTTTGATATATATATATATATATATATATATTGTAAAATTTATTTTGCACAAGTCTTTCTAAACTCAAATTTTAAAATCTTATCCCTAAACTCTAAAGAACTAAACATTAAGTTCTAAACCATATATCTTAAATTTTAAATATTAACCTTAATTTTAAACTCTAAACTAAACATATAACCCCAAACTAAAAGGCTTGTATAAATTAAAATTTATACACCTTATGTGTCAAAGTTTTTTTCAAATTATACATATCTGAATAACTGTTATTAAAATTGATAACTAGTATTAATCTGAACAGTTCCATACATGATAAGTTTCAAACATGAGATTTCAAAGTTTTTAAAATTTGTTGACATAATATTACAATTAAATTAAAACCTCATTAACAACAAGGGTGACGCTAAAAAAATCTGAGGCCGAAATGAAATTGTTATATTTTTTGTGATAGTCAAAATATATATTTTTAGAATAATTATATAATTTTAGTATTTTAAGAGATGAGGACACTACTAGCCCCCAGCCCCCCAGCTTCAACTTGATTGATAATTTGTTTTTTAAACGTAATTTATTTTAGTTTTATATACAAAGTTGCGTTTATACATCTTTATATTTTTAAATTAAAAAGGAAATTGCTACGTAGGCAGCCTTGTTTTTTAAGAAGACCAATATGATTGACTCTAAGTTTTATAAGAATTTTCTCTACATAAATTTTATATAAAAATATAAAAAACCAAATCAAATACTAACTTTTTTTTAATAGTCTAAAAGTGATTATAATGTAGTATCTATTCATAGATATTCTTAATTCTTAAGACAATGCACACAAACTTTACAAACATTGCAATTGAACTCGAATCTACTAAGATAAACATCATTTAATTGTCTATTGATACCACTTATTGGGTTCAATACTATTTTAAAAACATATTGGCATCCCTTAAAGAAATTTGATATCTATTAGTATATACTTTTACGTATTTATTTTTTGAATCATGAAATTATATACTATGATCTAAATTTAATGAGTCTGCTACTGATTATACTCTATGTTTATGGGAGGGGTCTCTATCATCAAGAAACTTACAAGACACTTTCAAGCATGCCAATTCGCTGCCCAATTATTTTTTAAACTCTTTAAGAAAATGAATTAGGTATATCATGATCATATAAATTTATATAATTGATTCATGCATTTTTTATAATTTTTTTTGATATTTTAAAACCACATAATTAATACAAATCAGAAGATATTTTGATAATTTAAGACCATAAGATATTTTTTATGTCCTCTCAGTTCCTTTGGGTTTTGTCCGGATTAATTCGAACCGACTCGCGTCGCATACCTGATTTTGTGGGCGAGTCTCCCAACAAAATTTGGCATACACAAGAGTTTGAACTTGAGATATACTTAAGTAATACTGAATTGCTTACTAATTGAACTAATCCATATTTTATTTTAAATGGTTGCAAAATTATATTTTTATTTTTTAAAAGCTAAAACTCTCACCATATATTTTTAAAAGTCACATAGAAGGATGCTTCTATGTCTTTTCTCCAAGTCAAAGTCTTCTACATGTGTGAAGGAAAAAAAGATGGAAAAATCAATGAGTAATTGCCTTTTGCTTGAATATTATTAAGTATATATATATAAATTGGAAATCAATGATGTGGAAAAGCTACGAAGTTACTTTTGAACCACATAATTTAGGAGCATAAACAGTAAAGGAAACAAAAAAATGAAATTGTGTGTTTCAATAATAATAATAATAATAATAATAATACATTTAAATAATAAATAAATAACAATAAAATAAAAAAACCAAATCTTGTTTATTATATTCATTTTAAAAAATTACTATAATTTAATTTTAATTTTATACGGTCAAAATAGAATTTTAGAAAAAAAATTCATTTTTCATGATTTTTAATATCATCTCTTTTGCATACTCTGCTTTAATACTATTTCCAACAAATTTTTATATTGTATGTATGTAAAATTAAATTATAACTAACGAGGTTGATTCAAGTGGTGATATGTTTGGTGTCGCTTAAATAGGTCTCGAGTTTAAGACTTTATGCATGTAAAAAAACTTTACCGAGAGACTCGCACACTAAAACCAGGTGTACTATGTGAATGAGTCCCTAAAAAACCAAGAGACAACAAAAAAACACACACTATAAAAATGAAGGGGAAATGATCCGAATCTGGATTTGGAGCAAGGAAAGTTCATTGAAGGATTCAATCTATGAATAAGATTTTTTTTTGATAAAATGTGTATTATCCAAGAACGTATACTTTTTCTATGAAAACGAATTCGTACTAATCCTTTATACATGAAACAATTCGTTTTATAGATCGATAAGTTCTCCTGAATTGTCTGAAGTTGCGTTCCTTCCAAATATATAAATATAGGCGTTTCATGCAATCTTAAGGATATAGGCGATGAAAGATTTTCCTTTGAGGTTCTCCACCACCCGTGTGAGTTCATCTTCCTAGCATATTGTCTCCCTAAACAGTCTGCAGTCTTGTAAAATTTTTCTCCACACGCAACTAGAGAATAGACATCTAAAGAATAAGTGATCTCTAGACTCCAAACCAACATCACATAATATGCATGCAGGAGCGGAGCCAGGATTTGGAGTTAAGGGGGGCAAAATAAAAATGTTTAAAAGTTGGGGGAATTTAAAAATAAACTAATTTTTAAAATAATTTAAATTGGAGGACAAAGTGAAAAAAAAAATAAACCAATTACCCCCTAATAGCTCTGTCCTTGTCTACATGCATCATCTGTAACTATTCTCATGAGAAATAATCTATCTTTTGTTGACAACTTATTAAGTTTGAGATCATCATTCAGGCTATGATAGAGTGTTTAGGGGTGTGAAAAGATTACCAAATCAATTTGTGCTATCGTAACTGTAACCCCTCGTCCCGGTCTGGCCGGATGACCGGTTCGAGTGAGCTACACGAGGAAAATCGAGTGAAAACCCCTTAAGGATTCTCCCTCGGTTAGAAACCCTAATTTTTTTCATTTTAAATCTTGTCTAGATGAGTATTTAATCCTATGTGATCATACAACGGAACAACATTCATGAGACAAACGAACAAACTCAACCCAACATCTTACAGCCCAATTTTAAGCTTAAATTGCAGGCGGTATCGATACACCTAAGGGGTGTATCGATACCCCTTGACTAGGTTAACTGGTCAGAGTCAACCCGTGGAGACCGTATCGATACGCCCAAGGAGTGTATCAATACTCTCCCCAACGGTTGACTTCTCACGGTCAACGCTAAGATGACCGTATCGATACGTTAGAGACCCGTATCGATACCAAAATGGACAGTAGCTTCAGTGACCAAAAAGGTATCGATACACCCCATCGCGTATCGAAACACGAGGCCTGAAACAAGAAAGCCGTATCGATACGGGACCAACCGTATCGATACCCCTGCACTGCAAAACTCCCAAACTCAGCTAGAACGAACAAGACTCGGACCTAGATGCAATTTAGGACTTCCCTAGACCCAAACGAGCATTCATACAACATTTACAGGTCATTATATAGCCATACAAACACCAAACATGTACATACATCAAGAAAACCATGCAATTGAATCAAAGATGACATTTAAGCGTTTCAGTCTTATACTTCAAGGTTCAAACACAAAGGCAACCTCAAAAGGCACATAGCTAACATTCATGATAAGCAATTTAGGCATGGATTACAATTCAAACATGTCATCTCAAGCCATACAAAGCAACATAACATGGAGTCTAAGCAAGCTCCTAAACAACCAACAATCATCCATCAAAATGACACATGTCCCATAGCTTAAACTATTACATGCTCAACATTTAGAAGTTCATACTTGATGTACTCAAGCCAACAACCACACTTGGAGGCCCTCCACTTGCGCAAGCAACCCACGAACTAAGGATCTGTAATGTTGAACAAAGAGTGCGTAAGCAATGATGCTTAGTGAGGGTGAGCTCTTAAAAACAAACCTCAACATTGCAGGGTCCGAGCACGATCTAGCCAAGGCATTACACATATATACCAAGGATCCACAAGAGCCACAAGATAAAGATGCATGAGCAATATACAATTAAAATCCATGATCATGAGCTCAATTCCTCAACACATGTAATCACATTTAAACATCCAAACAAGGATCATATATCACAACACCTTGATACACATATCAATCAACATTGACACCTAGCTATGACCTGAATACGCGGATAGACACGTTGGAACTCACATCCAACAACCACATTACCTCACGGTGGGATTACACTCATCACCGGTTTCGCGGAGGGGATTCCACTCATCCTCACGCCTCGTCGATGGGATTCCACTCATCATCGACTATATATAAATACAATTTCCGGGCGAACCCGTACTCCTCCTTGGTGACTCAACGCCACCAAGGCCACGCGCGAATTTTGTTTCATGTGTACACACTAACATCCTAATGATCGATCATTTGTACTCAAGCATACTAGTGCCAACATTTTACTCATTCCACATTACTCATTTCAATCAATTCCGTGCTTAGCACGTACTCACCATAAACCATCATCATGCATGTCTCAAGCATCACAAATCATGCCTCACCTCACATGTATAACACAATATACATAAGCATTCATATCACATTTCATACGAGACATACACATCCACATATATGAGTTCATCCAAAGGCTCTAGATCAAGTTTAGGATTAGGCTACCACCCTAATCCTAACTCTAGGTGGGTCTACCAAGCCCAACCTAGTCCATATACTCGAACCAACCATTTTAAAACCAAGTAAAACAATTAACCACTCACCTAAGCTCCCAAGCTTAAAGACCAAGCAAGCGACCACCTTCAATTTCCTGGATTTACTTCCGATGCTTCACCGATGTCCAACCTCGATTCTAATCAATCCCAAACACAAACAAAACATCCACAATCAATAACTCATTGTCAGAACTAACCCGGAATGCAATTCAACCACAATTTACCATGTTGCAAGCATGAACAATCCCCATTTTCACCAACTCGGACAGCCCCAAAACCATGGCCAAAAACCATGTTTTCAACTTCCATTACACCCACAAATGATCTCAATTCAACCCCTATCCATAGTACTATCAAAAGCCTATCAAAACCCACCTAAAACAACCCCCAAAACTCACCCAAAACCCTCCAAAAACCTCATGTTTACCCAAATCCGAAAATTGCTCAAAATCATTTGAAATTCACATATGTTATACCTTTTGACCTCTATACATCATAACTAAACATATTAAATCAAAATATTTCACTTAACATCATAAAGCTTCCATTTTTAATCCAAACCTTCCAAAATTCCATTTTCTAAAACTTCCATGAAAATGAAAATAAAAGGTAATTTTAAAGAGAGGGAGTTGAGGGGAAGTCAAAAACGTCATTACCTTTCAAAACGGAGTTGAAATGAGAGAGCTTTGAAATAGAATATTGAACTCCCAAGGAGAAGAGGAGTGGACATTGGGTTTGAATGAGGGAGGAGAAAGAAGATGAGAAAGGTAGGTGTTTTATTTGCTATGTGTTATTTTTAAGGCTCAAAAGACTTGTTTACCCCTAATGAAATGGGACATTTACAAGGAAGGGAAATCCATGGCTAATTGGGGTTTAATCTTAAAACATGGTCAACCCAAATTAATTGATTTGAAAACAAAACCCGAAATATTATTTAAATTATAAAAACGAGCCCAATAATATTAACATATTATTTTCACATAACCCCTAAACCCGAGTGTTACAATTCTCCCCCACTTAAGGAATTTCGTCCCTGAAATTACCTGGCGGAAACAGATACGGAAACTGCTCAACCATATCTGCTTTCCTCTCCCACGTGGCCTCTTCCACACCTCTATGTCTCCACAACACCTTGACCAACTCTATGGTCTTGCCACGCAACACCTTGCTATCAGAAGCAAGTATCTCAACGGGCTTTTCGTTATAGGACAAATCCGGATTTAACTCTATCTCCTCAACGGGCATCACATGAGAAGGATCCGATCTATATCTCCTAAGCATAGACACTTGAAAGACAACATGGATCTTTTCTAACTCAGAAGGTAACCTCAAACGATAAGCTACAGGCCCAATCCGCTCAACTATCTCATACGGACCAATGAACCTCAGACTCAACTTGCCCTTTCGGCCAAATCTCATTACCTTCTTCCACGGAGATACTTTCAGAAACACTTTCCCACCCACGGAGTACTCAATCTCTTTCCTCTTCAAATCTGCATAAGACTTCTGACGATCGGAAGCTGCTTTCAAACGATCACAAATCAACTTCACCTTGTCGGTAGTCCCCTTAAGCAAGTCTGACATAGGTAACAATCTCTGACCTGTTTCAGCCCAACAGATCGGAGTCCTACATCGTCTACCATACAAAGCCTCATAGGGTGCCATCTGAATACTAGACTGATAATTGTTGTTGTAAGCAAACTCAATTAATGGTAAGTGCTTCTCCCAAGAACCCTGGAAGTCAATCACACAACAACGAAGCATATCCTCAAGAATCTGTATCACTCGCTCTGACTGCCCATCGGACTGAGGATGATATGACGTGCTGAAATGCAAACGGCTACCTAGAGCACTATGCAAGCAACCCCAGAACCTCGAAGTAAATCTAGGATCTCTATCTGAAACAATAGACTTCGGAACTCCATGAAGTCTCACAATCTCACGGATGTACAAGTTTGCCAACTTGTCTAAGGAATCCGTAGTGTTCACTGCTAAGAAGTGAGCACACTTAGTGAACCTATCAACAATCACCCAAACGGAGTTCTTCTTCGAAGGAGACAAAGGCAACCCTGACACAAAATCCATGGTGATCCTCTCCCATTTCCATTCCGGAATCTTCAACGACTGTAACAAACCTGAAGGAACCTGATGTTCTGCCTTCACTCTCTGACAAACCATACAACGGCTCACATACTCGGCTACATCTCTCTTCAAACCAACCCAGAAGTAATCATTCTTCAAATCTCGGTACATTTTGGTACTACCCGGATGCATAGAAAATGGACTCAAATGTGCTTCATTCAGAATCTGACGTCTCAACTCAACATCTTCTAGCACAACAATTCTATCTCTAAAGCACAACAAGCTCTCACCACTGAAACTATATTCGGTCGGTCTTCCTTCGGCTATGTCCTGAACATGAGGAACTAAACTCACATCTTGCAACTGCTTCTCTCTAATCAACTGAATCAAAGAAGGCTTCACTTTCAACTCGGTGCTCAAACCACCATCATCGGACACACTCAATCTAGCAAACATAGCTCTCAAATCAACGGGCACTTTTCTACTCAAAGCATCGGCTACTACATTTGTTTTACCCGGATGGTACTCAATGGTCAAATCATAATCTTTTAGCAACTCTAGCCATCTTCTCTGTATCAAGTTCAACTCTTTCTGTGTCATCAAATACTTCAAGCTCTTGTGATCGGTGTAAACTATACACTTCTTACCATACAAATAATGACGCCAAATCTTCAATGCAAACACAACTGCGGCTAGCTCTATATCATGAGTAGGATAGTTCTTCTCATGAATCTTCAACTGTCTAGAAGCATAAGCAACAACTCTCCTTTCTTGCATCAAAACACATCCTAAGCCTACGTAGGAAGCATCACTGTAAATCACAAACTCCTTACCAGAAACAGGTTGCACTACCACTGGAGCATTTGTCAAAGCTTCTTTCAATTTCTCAAAGGCCTTCTGTCTTGCATCTGACCATTCAAACTTGACTCCTTTTTGCAACAATTTAGTCAAGGGAGCAGCTACTCTGGAGAAACCATCAACAAATCTCCTATAATAACCGGCTAATCCTAGGAAACTTCTAATCTCGGTCACGGACTTAGGTTGTTTCCACTCAACAATCGCCTCAATCTTCGATGGATCAACTCGGATACCTTCGAAACAACATGGCCAAAAAATACAACCTCTCGAATCCAGAACTCACATTTACTAAGCTTCACAATCTCTGTAAAACAAATCTCAAGTGCTCATCATGCTCTTCTTCTGTCTTCGAGTACACAAGTATATCATCAATGAAAACAACTACAAAACAGTCTAGACAGTCTCTAAAAATTCTGTTCATCATGTCCATGAATGCTGCAGGTGCATTCGTGAGCCCAAATGGCATCACAAGAAACTCATAGTGACCATATCTAGTTCTAAAAGCTATCTTTGGAACATCACACTCTTTCGCCTTCAACTGGTAGTACCCGGATCTCAAATCTATCTTCGAGAACACTGAAGCACCTCTCAACTGATCAAACAAATCATCTATACGAGGCAACGGATACTTGTTCTTCACAGTCAACTGATTCAACTGTCTATAGTCAATACACATGCGCATACTACCATCTTTCTTTTTCACAAACAATACGGAAGCACCCCATGGAGAACTACTAGGCCTAATGAAACCACGGTCTAATAATTCTTACAACTGACTCTTTAATTCTTTCAACTCTTTCGGAGCCATACGATACGGAGCTATCGAAACTGGATTGGATCCTGAAACAGTCTCAATCACAAACTCAACATCTCTGTCAGGAGGCAAACCCGACAACTCTTCATGAAACACATCTGGAAAGTCACACACTATTCTGATATCTTTCGGTCTAGCTTCACTCATATCCGGATTCATAACATAAGCTAAATAAGCCCCACATCCAGAGTCCATCAACCTATGAGCCTCTAAAGCTGACACCACATTAGACAAGAACTTAATGTTCTCGCCCACTACCACTACCTCGTAGTCATCAGAAAGCTTCAAAGAAATTCTCTTTGTTTCAAAATCCACACTAGCCCGATGCTCAACCAACTAGTCCATACCCAAAATTATATCGAAACCATAAAAAGGAAGTTCCATCATATCAACTGAGAACACATGACCCTGAATCTTCAGTGGACATCTCTTATACATACGTCTAACCACAACTGTCTCACCAAAAGAACTAGTAACATGCATACCTACATCTAAGATCTCAACAGGGATGTCTAACTTCTGTGCATGCTCACTCAAAATGTAGGAATGTGTAGAACCCGAATCAACCAAAGAAAGCAAAAACATAGACTGTAACTCGAAATTACCTGCTATCACATCAATGTCGTTCCCGGCCTCTCTCTGAGCATAAACTCTCGCTGGTCCTCCCGCCTCTGGCTGCACCGCCACAACATGAGCAAGGTTCCTCTGAGCATCTACCCTAGGTGCATCAGCCCTAGGCTGGAAGTAGCCACGACCGCGCCCACGGCCTCTCTGAAAATCATTCACTCTCGCAGGAGCCTGAGCAATGTTCAGTGCCTGAGCTGCCTGATGCGGACAATCCCTCCTGAAGTGGTCCCTCGAACCACAGTTCCAACAAGCATGGAAATTACCCCAACACTCACCAGCGTGCTGTCTCCCACAACGGGTACACTCGGGCAAACGCCCTCCTCCTCTATGACGCTGATGGCCCCTACCATGGTGGCCACCGCCACGTCTATGGTCAAACTGATGTTCGCCACCTCTGTGCCTCTTGGAATCTCTACCATCAAAGTGGTTATGCCTCTTACCAGAACTAGAACCACCAAATCGTTTGGCCGAACCCAAACTGTGCTCTAAGTCCTTGGCCCTCGTGACCAACACATCAAAATCTGAGTAGTCAGAAGCTAACGTGTATCTCTTGACCTCTTCATTCAACCCATAACGGAAACGGTTGCAGCGTTCCACCTCCGTAGGAACCAACTCCGGTGCATACTGACTCAAGCGAACAAAGCGGATCTCATAATCCGTCACAGAAGCCTCTCCCTGAGTAAGGGCCATAAACTCTTGCTTCTTCTCATCTAGGTACCTCGGTCCAAGTACCTCTTTCTGAAAGCGGACTCAAAGAAATCCCAGTCAATCTCTGCCTCTGGAACCCCGGTAGTAATGGTGACCCACCAGGTGTAGGCATCACCCTGAAGCAACGAGATCACACAACCCAATCTACGTGCACCCGCACAACCCATCTGAGCCAAGATACGAACTGTCTTCTCCAACCATAACTCCGAACTCTCTGAAGTAGATCCTCTAAACTCCTCCGCCCCCAAGCTACGGAGCCTCTCCAAAGGTAGACTGGCATCGTCACACCTAGGCTGAGCTGCAGCCTGAGCTCCCGCAACTGCGGCTTGAAATGCTCCCGCTATCGCTTGCACTAGCGGAATCATATCAATTCCAGCTGGACCTTGGCCACCTTGGCCACCTTGAGGTCCATCTCCTCTGGCTCCATCCTCGCCCCCAACTCCAGGCGGAGGAGGCGGTGGTGGTGGAGGTGGTGGAGGAGCGCCAACTCCCGCGACCACAGGCCCTTCTATGTGAGCCTCCACACCAACTACCGGCTCAACAGGAGCCGCAACACGTGGTTCCTGAGGAATCACTCTCGGCCTACCTCTCGGTCTAGACATCGCTCTGACAGATATTAACTACAACCAAACCAACAAAACATACAAAGCTGGGTTAGCAAGGCAAGGCTTCCAAGTGTTCAAGTACGTTCCCTCACTTAAAAATCCTTTTTCCAATGTAATAGTAGCAATGAGACACTTACACACATGCTTTGAATAAAACAATCAACATATTTGTCACACAAGCAATCATACTTACAAGCAAGCAAACACCGTGCAAATCAATTCAAAGCTTAAACTTACCTCTCTTACCTGCCCAAGGTCTCGGTAACCTTAGGCTCTGATACCAACAAATGTAACCCCCTCGTCCCGGTCTGGCCGGATGACCGGTCCGAGTGAGCTACACGAGGAAAACCGAGTGAAAACCCCTTAAGGATTCCCCCTCGGTTAGCAACCCTAATTTTTTTTTTCATTTTAAATCTTGTCTAGGTGAGTATTTAATCCTATGTGATCATACAGCGGAACAACATTCACGAGACAAACGAACTCAACCCAACATCTTACAGCCCAATTTTAAGCTTAAACTGCACGCGGTATCGATACACCTAAGGGGTGTATCGATACCCCTTGACTAGGTCAACTGGTCAGAGTCAACCCGTGGAGACTGTATCGATACGCCCAAGGAGTGTATCGATACTCTCCCCAACGGTTGACTTCTCACGGTCAACGCTAAGATGACCGTATCGATACGCCAGAGACCCGTATCGATACCAAAATGGACAGTAGCTTCAGTGACCAAAAAGGTATCGATACGCCCCCTCGCGTATCGAAACACGAGGCCTGAAACAAGAAGGCCATATCGATACAGGACCAACTGTATCGATACCCCTGCATTGCAAAACTCCCAAACTCAGCTAGAACGAACAAGACTTGGACCTAGATGCAATTTAGGACTTCCCTAGACCCAAACGAGCATTCATACAACATTTACATGTCATTATATAGCCATACAAACACCCAACATGTACATACATCAAGGAAACCATGCAATTTAATCAAAGATGACATTTAAGCGTTCCAGTCTCACACTTCAAGGTTCAAACACAAAGGCAACCTCAAGAGGCACATAGCTAACATTCATGATAAGCAATTTAGGCATGGATTATAATTCAAACATGTCATCTCAAGCCATACAAAGCAACATAACATGGAGTCTAAGCAAGCTCCTAAACAACCAACAATCATCCATCAAAATGACACATGTCTCATTGCTTAAACTATTACATGCTCAACATTTAGAAGTTCATACTTGATGTACTCAAGCCAACAACCACACTTGGAGGCCCTCCATGTGACACCCCCAACCCGGGCCGGAAGTTAAAGGCGTCACCGGAACAGAAAAGGCGGACAAACGAAACATATCAGACAATTGCGGAAGCATTTTGGAAAACATGATATTATTTTAATCAGTATTTCATATTAATGCGCACACGGAAAAATGGGCTAACAAAAACTTAAACATACTTTCACTTAATCTTGTTACTAATTTTCGGGCCAATTTAAAACTTTTGTTTTTATTATCAATTTACTAATGCAATTAAGCCATAATGTCGAATACTTAATTAACCGATTACATGCCATTTGAAAACCCTTAGTTAAATGGTCTAGGTGAATTCGAATTAATCCAAAATTACTAAATATTTAAGCAAGCCAATTTTCATGCAACACATAATAGATTTCAATTTCATATCATGGCATTTGATTTCCTTTACTTAGGACTTACAAAATAACATAGCTCATATGCCCCTAAACATGTCAAGCTATCGACTATGGACAACAAAAAGGATTGACACAACCACTAGCTTGACTTACATTTTTACACAAAATAATGAGGCTAACTACTTAGATACAAAACATGATTTTAGCCTCCTAACCAAGCTTCATGGAGCATGTAATTTCAAACACCATTTCAAACTTAAGTTACGACCAAATAAAACAAAACGGATCCTGAGACAGACTTCAAAGCCACCATCTAGGAGTCTAAAAATAAGACTTAGATCATACATATTTCAGAACTGTGAACTTGAGAACTTGATGACTTTGATCCAACGAAAGCTAGCTTTAGGGTCCGAGCTATCCTGCTAAGGTTGGGAAGAAGAAAACAACGGAGCGGTAAGTACAAAAAGTACTTAGCGAGGTAATGCTAAAACTAATTCATTCTTGAGCTTAAGCGTGATCAAGCATTGAGATTACTTAGCTAGGTTTATTAACGATTCGGTATTCACCCAACTAAGCTCACATAAATTCATACATATGGCATCATACAAGTCATATCAACATTCATAGCACATGCTCGAATACATAGCATTTCACAATAATTTATTACATGCTTGCACATAATTCGATCAATAGCATATTTCATTTCATATTCAGCATACTCAATATCATGCTTTAGCATTTAAATAAATCAAGATCTCATTCTAAACCATACATAGTATATTTAACTTATCAATCGAATTCACAATTTCACCATAGCATATCATTCGAATTATCTCAATTTATCATTCAAAAATCAGAATTTCTCATTTCATAATCACATACATTCGAATAGGGTTATTACCCAAATTTCACATAACCGAACTTGTAAGCATTTCATATGCTTCTTATCATAGTCGGATAGGACCAATATCCACATATCATAGCACTTCATTTCATAACATATTCGGAAAGGATCAATGTCCATATAGCATAGTATTTCACATCATAGCATATCATGTTAATTCACATTATTCTTTATCCACTTCATAAGCTTAATTAACTTAGCAAGTTTCAATCAATTCATGCACTTCATACCACATGGTGATTCATGTCATTTCTTTAATATGATTTCATAACACAAACATTTAATTTAACATTTTGCCCATGGTAGAATAGTCGTATCAAAAATTCGAGCTATCAGAAGGGTAATCACACATATCGGAGTTTTGTTGCCCGCGGCAACGTCATAAATTGCACAAAGCAATATCAAAGGGGATGCCCATAGCATCGTGTGTCTCGAACAGCAATCAAGATCACACATCTTATCAAGAGTACACAAAGTACTATCAAAGATTGCACAAAGCAATATCGGAGGGTGAGCTCAGACTCTAGGCATGCCGTTCTTATCTAGAACGTCCAAACGACCAAGGGCGGAATCTTGTTAAGTGATTAGTCCATTAATTCATTTCATGAACATTTTTCAGCATTCACTTTGCATGCTCAATCGCTCATAACATCATACATGGCAGCAACATCATTCATACATAACATATGCATTTTCAAGCATAGCATATTCATGACATAGGGCAGTCCACATTTTCATCATATCAATTACGATCAAGAATTCATTTCATTCTTTTCTATCATACAATCATTTACATGGGCAGTCCACATTTACACATACTTAATCAATCATCAAAATCCAAATCAACATAGAATTCATGGCATTTAGCATCATGTAAGCAGTCCACATATCGCATTCGATCAAACATGTATCACAAATTGCAATCATGCATTCAAATTCCTTTATAACTTCTTCCCTTACTAAACATATTACCGGATAGCATTTAGTCCAATTTCATGCATATAAAATATAAATTACAGAAAATTAAAGTGGTTCGGACACTAGTCCCAACCCTAAGATAAAATTACACTCACGAAATTACACTCACGATCCTTAAGCTTGATCTCGAATTGAGATGCCTTTGCTTCTTCCTTTCGAACGATCGATCCTAGCTTACTCCGAAGTTTCTTCGCTATTACGATCTTAACTCTCAACATTAAACAAATACACTATATTAGGGAGCAATTCAACCATAACTACTTCACAATTCAAGCATGAACTCCTAATTTCAATTCTGACTTTTTCATTAAACTAGTTCGAGGACCAGTTATCATTTTAATCATAACTTTTTAATTACTAATCCAAAATTAACATATCATTTACCGTTGGAAAGGTATTAAACCCAATTTTTCAGTCACATTAACCTCATATTTTTATCTTATTCGTATTAATACAGTTTATTACTTATTTATACTCAATTCGGCAATTCTGGACAGCATGCACTGCCCGACTTTAAAAATTCGTATCTTCCAAATTACATACTGAAATTTAGTTCCGTTTTCTCTCAACGATTCTAGACATACTAAAGTTTATACAGTATAAATTTCAGCTTCAAATACCGTATATTCGATTTTTGGTGAATTTCCAAAGTTACTGTTTTTTTATCGAACATCACTGGACAGATTTCTTAATTAACACTTTAACTTGAACATACTCTTAACTACATACTTGAATCTAAATTTCTTTCATAGTATGACTTATTATACTTTTCAATGGTATTTTTAACAGTCCATGTAAGTTTTCAATTTCAACATTTAGGCATGCAAATTACCGATTCCTTCAAATCAGTCCCTAATCTTCACAAATTTCGATTTCATGACCATCTTTAGTTATAATCAACATACCATCTTTCTACTTCATTTTTCCAGCAACCATTAAACTTTTATAACAAAATATTCATCCCTTAACAAATTTCTCCTAGTAACCATTTTCAGATTTTGGTTCTTAACAAACTTTCCAAAAGCTCAAGATTTTATATTTCTTTCAAAACAGTCCCCTTTTTACTCCATTTATGTGTTCTTGAATAGTTTTCACATTTTTCCATATTTTATTTTTTGTTATTTCATTCAAAACTCATATACCTTCATGTTCATATAAACCTTAGGTTTGCATGCATGATTTTAACTCAACCGAAAATTACCAAGAGTATGAGACTTACTTTCTTTAATCTCTTGACAACATTAGCTACTCTCTTCAATATCCTAGCTTAATCTTCCTTCATGCAACCGAAAATTTCACACATTTTTGCTCTCAAACATGACTGACTATTGAGCTTCCCTCTTCCCCCATATTTCCCCTTTCTTCACGGCAAAGAAGAGCAAAAAATGGGAAAGATGACAAGCTTTCATCATATAATTGATTTGATGGCTTTTACATTTACCTATAAGTCCTTTTTACTTATTCATTTATTCTTAATTTACTAAGGGCAGCCCCAAGGATAAATCATCTTTTACATGCAATTTTCACTATTTAAGAGTCTTTTAATTTAATCCCTAAATTGCTTTGTTACAAGCTTTATTAAATTTTATCGATTTCATCCAATTTTTAAGGAGTACAATGTTATTTAATTTCTTTCGTATTCTTTTAATTCCACACTTTAAATCTAGACATCACTAATTCAATTTCATTAGTTTGCCAATCGGCTAGACTAATTCATTCGATTCTAATTTCCTTTCTAATCCGAATTGGTGCACTAATTGCCCAATTGAGGACTTTAGGGATCAAATTGCATAATTCACAAATTCGCAAGCTCAATTGCTTCTAAGAATAAATAAAATAATTAAATTCTACGGCTATAAATTCTAGGACGGAAATGCGGATGTTACACTCCACTTGCGCAAGCAACCCACAAACTAAGGATCCGCAATGTTGAACAAAGAGTGCGTAAGCAATGATGCTTAGTGAGGATGAGCTCTTAAAAACAAACCTCAACATTGCAGGGTCCGAGCACGATCTAGCCAAGGCATTACACATATATACCAAGGATACACAAGAGCCACAAGATAAAGATGCATGAGCAATATACAATTAAATGCCATGATCATGAGCTCAATTCCTCAACACATGTAATCACATTTAAACATCCAAACAAGGATCATATATCACAACACCTTGATACACATATCAATCAACATTGGCACCTAGCTATGACCCGAATACGCGGATAGACACGTTGGAACTCACATCCAACAACCACATTACCTCACGGTGGGATTACACTCATCACCGGTCTCGCGGAGGGGATTCCACTCATCCTCACGCCTCGTCGATGGGATTCCACTCATCATCGACTATATATAAATACAATTTCTGGGCGAACCCGTACTCCTCCTCGGTGACTCAACGCCACCAAGGCCACGCGCGACTTTTGACTTATGTGTACACACTAACATTCTAATGATCGATCATTTGTACTCAAGCATACTAGTGCCAACATTTTACTCATTCCACATTACTCATTTCAATCAATTCCGTGCTTAGCACGTACTCACCATAAACCATCATCATGCATGTCTCAAGCATCACAAATCATGCCTCACCTCACATGTATAACACAATATACATAAGCATTCATATCACATTTCATACGAGACATCCACATCCACATATATGAGTTCATCCAAAGGCTCTAGATCAAGTTTAGGGTTAGGCTACCACCCTAATCCTAACTCTAGGTGGGTCTACCAAGCTCAACCTAATCCATATACTCGAACCAACCATTTTAAAACCAAGTAAAATAATTAACCACTCACCTAAGCTCCCAAGCTTAAAGACCAAGCAAACGACCACCTTCAATTTCCCGGATTTACTTCCGATGGTTCACCGATGTCCAACCTCGATTCTAATCAATCTCAAACACAAACAAAACATCCACAATCAATAACTCATTGTCGGAACTAACCCGGAATGCAATTCAACCACAATTTACCATGTTGCAAGCATGAACAATCCCCATTTTTCACCAACTCGGATAGCCCCAAAACCATGGCCAAAAACCATGTTTTCAACTTCCATTACACCCACAAATGATCTCAATTCAACCCCTATCCATAGTACTATCAAAAGCCTATCAAAACCCACCTAAAACAACCCCCAAAACTCACCCAAAACCCTCCAAAAACCTCATGTTTACCCAAATCCGAAAGTTGCTCAAAATCATTTGAAATTCACATATTTTATACCTTTTGACCTCTATACATCATAACTAAACATATTAAATCAAAACATTTCACTTAACATCATAAAGCTTCCATTTTTAATCCAAACCTTCCAAAATTTCATTTTCTAAAACTTCCATGAAAATGAAAATAAAAAGTACTTTTAAAGAGAGAGAGAGTTGAGGGGAAGTAAAAAACGTCACTACATTTCAAAACGGAGTTGAAATGAGAGAGCTTTGAAATGGAATAGTGAACTCCCAAGGAGAGGAGGAGTGGACGTTAGGTTTGAATGAGGGAGGAGAAATAAGATGAGAAAGGTGGGTGTTTTATTTGCCATGTGTTATTTTTAAGGCTCAAAAGACTTGTTTACCCTTAATGAAATGAGACATTTACAAGGAAGGGAAATCCATAGCTAATTGGAGTTTAATCTTAAAACATAGTCAACCCAAATTAATTAATTTAAAAATAAAACCCGAAATATTATTTAAATTATAAAACCGAGCCCAATAATATTAACATATTATTTTCACATAACTCCTAAACCCGGCATTTTTTTCCCTGACATTGTCTCAAACCCAAGATATTTTTACTTTGACCAATTCGTCACTGCACCACATACAACCATGACTTCTTATTTAAATTTCAACAATTTTTTATTATTCAACTGAAGTGAGACTTGTATTCGACGTGCCAAAATCTCTCTTGAATAAGATTTTTCTCCCTCTATTTACTTTCATTAACATATGAATACAATTTTCCTTTCATTTTTCCTCTTGTTTCTAGTTTTATAATATATGTTATATTCAAATACATATTGTACTTTTTTATAAAATAGTAAATATATAAAATTGTAACACCAAAACTAAAAAAATTAGTATATAGGCTCCATATGTTAATGAAAGCAGACTTTACTGTTTGATGTAGACATGTAATGATAAATTAAAAAAAATTAATATAATTTTTTAACAATTTTTATTTAGAAGAGAGAAGAAGAATTTTATTTTTATTGGATTTTAAACCAAAAAATTTAGAAGGAAGTAGAGGATGTTAACTGAAAGCTTTAACCACCTGCTCTAAAGATTATTGGTTTTTCTTAATAAATGGAAAATACTTTGATGCACAAGCTGTGTAAACTTTAGTTTACACAAGCCCTTTAATTTTAGGGTTTAGGGTTTAGGGTTTTAGTTTAGGGTTTAGGGGTTTAGTATGTAGGGTATATAATTTAAGGTTTATGGGTAGAATTTAAAATTTAGAGTTTAGGATTTAGGGCTTAGGTTTTAGGTTGCTAGGGTTTGTGATTTAGATTTTAAATTTTATAAAAGGAATGTGTAAAAAAAATTTACACAGCTTGTGCATCAAAATAAAACCCTTAATAAATTGATGTGACTATATATAATATTTGTTCATATTTTTTAAACCTTTAAAAATACACATATTTGTTATACGCATACACTCTTAAGACGAACATCATCCATCCGTTTAAATTGAATATTAGAATCATAAAATTAATAATGTGCTTGAGTGTGAATACCATAAATAACTAAACATTAAAATGTAAGAAAGTCTTTATGGTCATTTTCAATTATGAAGTAATACTTCTAACGATTATTGAGATGGTCGTGCTTTGACACTTGTCATGAAATTATTTATGCTTTTGGCCTAACGTGTGAAAATCCCCGAGTTGTTGGTTCTTTGGTATTCAAAAAAGAAAAGAAAAGGCCAAATTACCAAGTCAATTTCGACCCGAACCTAAAGTTGATTCTGACCCGATCAACTCAAGAGAGATGACCAAAAAAATAGAAAAATAAAATAAAATATTTGTAAAAAATTATATATATACTTATATGTGTTACATAGATCTGAAAAACGAGTCATTCGGTTCGGTTTCGGTTCGAATTATTTTAGGTCTGATTACATTCAAATTAAATTCGGTTCGGGTTTGGTTCGGTTTTAGTTTGGGTTTATGGTGATTTTGGTTCGGGTATCGGGTCAAGATGACGAGTCGGTAGATTTTCAGTTCAGTTGACTTTCGGTTTGGTTGATTTAGGGTTGAGTTAATATCGGGTTAATAGGAGATCGATCGGTTTTAGTCCAATTTTTAGGCCGAGTTGGGGTTTTTCCACCCTATATATGACTTTATATAGCATGTATATTTGACTTTTTGGTGAGTTGTGTCACATCTCATCTTTATTTATTTTAATATATTTTCTTTATTTCGGGTTGCCTTCGGTTCGGTTAAAAATCGCTTCGGGTCCATTTGGTTCAGTTGAAAATTGGTTTGGGTCCATTTTCGGTTCAACTGAAAATTGGTTCGGTTCGGTTTATTTCGGGTTTGGGTCATCATGTTTGGGTTGATTTCGGGTCTCGGTTCAAGTAAATCGATTTGGTTCTCGGGTCAAATTTGCCAGTCTATATATATAACACTAATCTAAAACTTAAAACATGCAAAAAAAAATTGACACTTTTAAGTGAAAATGTTTGATTTTTAGATGTTTATAAACTTTTTATTGGTCAAGAGGATAATCTAATAATATTTTTTGTATTAAGTATTTTTTATAAAAAAAACTTATATCTTTTATTGATTATAAATTAAGGGCCTCATTTTAATAAATTGCATTGGCCCCCAAAATCTTTGAACCACCCTTAGGTGTCTGACTAATTCAGATCAAGTTTTGCAGAGGTTTAATATAAGACGTCTCTTTCAATTTAGTTTTCTCCATTCACAATGTCAGGATTCGAACTTCTAACCTTGCTTAAAAAACTTAACGTCTCATCCCATTAGACCAACGAATGGTTGGATGTAATTATATTTTTTTATAAAAACATAAAACATGCTATTTCAACTTTATATTTTTTTATAATGAGAAATTTGATTGCCTCAATTTAGTTGGTTAAATTAATTTTAAATTATAAATATTAAAATTTAGAATATAAAATACAAACTCGTGCTTTATACATAACATATATGCCTTGTTTGGCAATTAGCGGATAGCAGATTACATTAGCTAATAGCTGATTGCATTAGCTGATTTGACTAGCGAATTGTATAAAAGTGTTTGGTAAAATTAACTGATAATTGTTAGATTATTTAAACAAACAAAATAACATATAAGGACATGATTATATCTAATTAATATTAATTAGATTTATAAAAATTACTTTTAATATAAATTTTCTAAACATATTCGAAGAATTTATATATTGATTTATTATTTACATAATAATTTTAATATAATTTAATTAATTAATAAATTTAAATACACATATAAATATGTGATAATAAAAAGAAAAATATAAATAGGATTAGCGGTGAGAAAATATTTAATTTAGGTTATTTGAAGATTTTTTATAATTGGTAAGGGTAAAAGAGTCTTTACAATTCTAATCTCAAAAAGCTCATATTAGGAGTTTTTTTCTTCAAAATTAACGGTTCACCCCAATCTACTCTTTCAATCCGTTGTTCACCAAACAACAATATTAGCATATTTGATTGGTCAAACCTCTAATTATGCCTCAAACCTCTATTTTTTGCCTAAACCGCTCTTTACCAAATATGGCCATAATAATCCAATGTTTATGAAATTTATATACTTACAACATAATAATAAATATTACACATAATTTAATTTTCATTATCTTATTGTATTGAGATCAAATGATTTCATGTAAAACAATTATTTACATGTTAAATCACAATAATTCATGTGTAAAAAATATGATTCAATTTAAATAATTTTAATGGTTAACTAGGAAATATATGAGTATAAAATACAAATAGTTTGAATTTAATATTATCTAACACAAAGTAATTCATTTGTTAAATTAAACTTGAATCACTAAACATGAAATAGTCTAACTAAAAAAATTTTGACCCTTAGATTCAAAATTGAATCAAACCTGAAATATCCAAACTTAAAATCACCAAACCAGAAAATGACTTCATTTAATCTAATCCAACCTGAAGTTAACTCGAACTCAAAAGTGACCCAATTCGAAATTAACTTAAAAAATTTAAACATATACTGACTCAAACCACACATTTGAAAGGTATACTCTCACAACGATCGTTGTTAAACACAATACAATTTAATTACACGTCACGACAATTTTGAAATCTTTGTCGATTAATCTTACATGTTTTGTTGATTCATATAAAGATAGACGATGGTCACAACTCTTTATAGTCGTTTTATGCCCTGAACAAAAAATGAACTTTCAACCTTAATTAAAATAAAAGAAGTCTTTGTCATCTCATTTAATTAACTCCGAGTAAAGTTTTATATATGTTTTTTTACTTTGGTCTAATATGTTTGGAATATGTGTGAAACCCCCCGACTTGTTGGTATTCAAGAAAGTGGGGAGAAAAACATAGGCAAATACCAAGTAATTTTCTCGCGGAAAAACTATAAACTATATACATAGAAATTGCAATCAATTGATTATTTTTTTATTCACCCTTGCAAGATTTGGCTATACTTTGAAGCTTATAAATACATGTGATTTACTTCTTGCCTACCTCATCCCAGCTTTAAAAATATAGGGGGTGCTTGCCATTATAGCCTATATGTTCATTTTTCCTTTATATTTTGCTTAAACCGGTTAGTTTAATTACGACTTTGTTGAATTATGAGTTTAAATTACATCTTTTTTTCGTTCTTTGGTTCATCTATCATTTTACGAAAAAGAAGGAAATGTAGACTCATAATTTAATAAAGTCGAGATTAATTTGACTATTAATTAAGGATGAACATTCGTCGGGTAACTAAACTAGAGAGATTGAAATTGGTTCGATGAATTAAGAATATTTGTATATTGATTTTTAACAAATATGTCAGGTGGTTTCTGTTTTTAATAGTCATATAATTTCAACTTTGCTTGATTATGAATCTAATTTCTTTCTCTAATTGAGATATAGACTCATACTCAGGCAAAGTTAATATTATCTTGACTTTCGATCTTACTCTTGATATCTTAAACAATAATTACGTTAGAGCCCGAGTAAATAGAAAATTGTCCTACCTCTATTAATTGTCACCCTTAGTTTAAATCTAACTTCAAATCACCTATAATGTTAACTCTATTTATATGTTTCAAATTATATTGGTATGTGTATAAATTAAAATCTGTTAATATTTATAATTAATTTTTTAATAAATACATTATTTGAATACAAAAAATATATTTGTTAAAAGCACAACATACGACACCCATACGAATTATTATTTTATCGTGTTTGTTTTTGGGATTTCTTATAAGATTAAGGGTAAACTATACAATTGACCACCAAACTTTAGGGGCATACCTATTTTGATCATCGAACTATCGAACTCGTTAATTAAACCACACAACTTTATAAAATGACCTATTTTGACCACCGCTGTTAAAAAACTAACAGAGGGGTGACGTGGCAGTTAACGAAATTTGTAAAATTACATATTTGGTCCATGTTATTTACTTATTAAATTAATTTAATCCTAATTTTATTTTAATTAAATAAAATCAATCAACCAATCAGATGATGATACATATCATCACCCAATTAGATTAATTTACTCAAATTTTAATTTATTTTATTTAATATATTTTCTGCCCTAGTCAAATGGTGACAAAAGAAATTTAAAGAAGAAAAAAAGAATGACAATGTGGAGGATCGAACCTGGAACCAAGTGAAGTAATTCCCATGCCTTTACCACTGCGCAAGTTACTCTCAAAAATATATATTGCACCCTTTTATATACATATCTTATAATGAAGTAAATATTAGGAAAAAAGAAGTAAAAATGGTTGAAAGGAACTCGAACCTAAATCATTTGAGTTGTGTATAAATTCGATTTAATTTAAATATCTGATTTAATATTCGAATATTTTTTCATATTTAAATTAACTGAATATTTAAAGTATTTTAAATTCGATTTAATTTAAATATCTGATTTAATATTTTTTAAATCAATTTTCGTTTCTTTTAAATCAAATTATTTTTTAAATTGAAATATTTAATATTTTAATAAATATCCGATTTAATTTAAATATGAAAAAAAATATTTGAATATTTTAAATCGAGTATTTTTTTAAATCAAATATTTAGTAATTTTTAGATTTAAATTAAATCGAATGTTTGTGTGATTATACACATCCCAAGTGATCTAGGTTCGAGTCCTCTTTCAACCATTTTGACTTTTTTTTCTTAACATTTATTGCATTATAATATATATATATATATATATATATATATAATGGTGCAATATATTTCTTTGAGAGTAGCTTGGCGCAGTAGTAAAGGAATGAGAATTATTTTTCTTGGTCCCCAGTTCGATCCTCTACATTACCATTCTTCATTTCTTCTTTAAATTTCCTTTAACCAAGTTGTGACGATTGGGGGAAAATATATTAAATATTAAATTAAAATTAAAATAAATTAATCTAATCGGGTGATGACATGTGTCATCATCTAATTTGTTGATTAATTTTATTTAATTAAAATAAAATCAGGATCAAATTGATTTAATGAGTAAATAACATGGACCAAATGTGTAATTTTACAAATCGTTAACTGCTACGTCACCCATCTGTTAGTTTTTTAAAAGTAGTGGTCAAAATAGGTTAATTTATAAAGTTAGATAGTCTAATTGACGAGTTCGATAGTTCGGTGGTCAAAATAGATATACCTTCAAAGTTCGATGGTCAGTGGTGTAATTTACTCTGAGATTAATTGGGAAAAAATTTCAAAAAGGGAAAGTAGAAGAATTTTATGACATTGCTTAGTATTTACAACAACAAAAAAAGCTGGCTCCCTCACAATTGTTGGCCAGCAACATAAAAATAAATAATACAATTAAAATTATAGCATAATAATAAATTTAATCAACAATATTTATACTTTTTATTAATTTAATTCTTTTTTTTTGAAATTTAATTGATCAATGAGTTGAGACACTCTGTGTGACAGTTCACATGTACTTAACATTGTAAGAGTTTTTAATTTTTTATATATCCTTTAGATTTCAATGGGTGAAATGAATGGCTGAGATTAATAGTAGGTTATATGAATATTATTAATTGAAAAAAAATATAAGGAGTTAATCACTTAATCTCAGCCATTCACTTCACCCACTCAACTATCTAAAAAAATGTGTAAAACTACGAGTTTTACATTATGTATAATTGTATCCTATCCCTAATATATATATATATATATATATATATATATATATATATATATATTAAATCGAATGATTTCTGTGTTCAGCAAAGATTGAATTACTGAAGCAATCTTCCGATGCTTAGAAGGCATCCCACAAGACAAAAGGTTGCTTGAACTATCCTCTAAGTCAACTATGAAACTTCATTTACTATATAATCTCAAGCACGATCTCATTATTTTGCAGTTCTGCTTCTTGCTTCCGTCGATATTCGATATCAACTTTAACGAATTGCAATAATATTTGTTACGTTCACAATCGTCGTACTTCCAATTCCATGGCCAAAGTTAACAAGAGATTGGCTGTTCTGGTGGGTTGCAACTACCCAAAAACCCAATACGAGTTGCACGGATGCATAAACGATGTGGTAGCCATGAGAGACGTGTTGGTTAACCGATTCGGGTTTGAACCGACGAATATCGAACTCCTTACGGATGCACCGGCAGCAGCGGGAGAAGGGTCGTCAGCCGCGGTTTTGCCAACTGGGGCCAACATAAAGGCAGCATTGAGTAAGATGGTGAGCCAGGCCGAAACCGGTGACGTGTTGTTTTTCCATTATAGTGGACATGGAACAAGAATTCCAAGCTTGAAACCTGCCCATGTTTTCCGACAAGATGAAGCAATTGTACCCTCTGATTTCAATCTCATTACGGGTAATTCTTCGCCACTATATATATCCGATTAGATCGATCCTTTCATTTAAATTTTTTGACTTCGCCTCGTAACGTGCATGCATGACTATTGCAGACATGGACTTCAGACAATTAGTTAACCGGTTGCCCGAAGGAGCAAGTTTCACAATTCTGTCGGATTCGTGTCACAGCGGCGGCCTCATCGACAAAGAAAAAGAACAAATCGGACCTTGGGCTTACAAGACAACTTCGTCACTTCCTTACAAGCCCAAGAACATCCCTTTTGAATCCGTACTCCAGCACCTATCATCACTAACAGGGATCAACTCATCAGACATCGGTACACATTTGTTAGAATCCTTTGGTGCCAATGCCAGCCTTAAATTCCTCGCACCGCAACTCAAGTTGGATATATTTGAGTTATTGAAGCCCGACGAGGGGATTCTCTTAAGCGGTTGCCAAGCAGACGAGACGTCGGCCGACATGAACCCGATGGAGAGCGGCGGAAAGGCCTACGGAGCGTTTAGCAATGCCATTCAGTTGGTACTTAAAGAGAACACAGGCGGATTAAGCAATAAAGAGGTTGTGATGATGGCTAGGAAGGTTTTAGAGGCTCAAGGATTTGATCAACACCCTTGCCTGTACTGCAGTGATCGGAACGCCGATGCTACCTTCTTGTCCCAGCCCTGCTGATATCGGTATCGCCAAATTTAAACATGATGTCATGATCGATATTTTATGATTTCCGTCATTATTTAAATTCGAATCCGAATATTTGTGTTTGCTTTGTAATTCAATTCGACTGATATATACAATAATAAAATGTAATGTCAATCTATGAGATATTTAAATTTCTGTTATTTTACCTGTGTGATGGCTGGACTTTCGATCAAGTCGAGTAAAATTTTTTGAATTATCTGAGTTTGCAACTCATATTTTACGATTTAAATTATTTATTTGAAATTTTTTTGAGTTGAGTTTTCGAGTTTCTGTACAAATTATGCAGAATTGATAGACTCAACTTGAATATGAAAAATTATCAACTAATTACTAAAAATTTTAAGTTATTCTAATTTTTATTTCATAAGTCAAACTTTATTTGAAATTTTTTCGAGTCGAATCGAGTTTATGAAATTACAAATCAAGTCAATTTTTTTTGCCTCGAATAGAGTCGAATAGTTTAATTTTTTCGAGTCCAGTTTTACCCACCCGTGCGAGTACACCCACATAAATTGTTATTCGTTTACACGCGCAAATTCACAAGATAATATTAAAGGGTAAACTACATAAATGACCATTATAGTATTAGTAAAATCGCGATTTGACCACCTTACTTTTTTTTTGAAGTAATTAAACCATCATACTATTAAATTGAGTGTATTGTGACCACATCCGTTAGGGTTAACAGAAGGGTGCCGTGACAGTTAAAAAAATAGGAGTATAATTACACAATTAGTCTTTGCTATTTACACATTCTTTCAATTTAGTCTTGATTTAAAATAAATTAATTATTTAATTACGTGGTGACACGTGTCAACACCTTATTGAAGGACTTTAATTATTTATATTTGATTTAATAAATTTATTTTCCTCCTCCAATCAGTGTCACCACCTATTGAGAGGAGAAAAATAAATTCAACCATACCTACTCTTAGGGGAGCCGAACTTGGGAGGTGGAGGAGCAAAAGCAGTGGCTTAGCCACTGCACCAAGCACAACATTGTGCTATCAAACACCAACTTTAATATATGTCTTATTGTTTTTACATTTACTTTTTTAATTTCACATATAAAATTATTCAATTATTTTTTAATTTAATTAAAAAAATCTTTAAATTATTATATATGTTAAATTATATGTAATAAATTAAAAAATTAAAATTATATATAATTTTAAAGATTTTAGACCCGCTAAATGAGTTTTTATTATAAGTTAATATTTTTAATTTATTATAATTTAACATATATAATATTAAGGTGTTGACACGTGTCACCACCTAATTAAATAATTATTTTATTTTATTTATTTATTTTAAATTAAGACTAAATTGAAAGAATGTGTAAATAGCAAGAACCAAATGTGTAATTATATCCCTATTTTTTTAACTGCCACATCATCCCGCCGTTAATCTCTAACGGCTGGTGGTCACATTGCACCCAATTGAATAGTATGGTGGTTTAATTTCTTAAAAAAAGTAAGGTGGTCAAATCGCGACTTTACCAATAGTAGGGTGGTCATTTATGTAGTTTACTCAATATTAAATTATTACTCATTTACACACGCAAATACACACATTCAATAATAATAGATCAAATTCGAGCTTCTACATAAATTTTAATTTCACTAATGCAGTTAAAATTATATATAAAAAAAACATAGAAGTTGAGATTTAAACTTAAACACCTAAATCTAATGATAACAAGTAACAAGCATGAAATAAACTTGAGTAGGAAGAAGTTAAAGCCTAAGGGTCAAATCAATATCCTTGTTCTCAGCACGACTATTGACTGCAACAATTGCTTGATGATTGTTGGCAAAGCTCGGTACAGGAGCGGTTCCAGTGATTCTGGAAGAATTGAAAGGCGTGGGGACCGGAAATCCAGCATTGTTGATGCCGAATCTTCCATTGAAACTGGGTTGAGTATGGTGCATGACGGGTGGTCTAGGGTAAGCATGACCGAAACGATATCCGCCTGTTCCGTAGGGCACCCATGATGAATGGAATGGTTTATGGATCATGGACTCGTGTCTAACCCCAAAGAGTGATCTGTTCAAAGATCCATGAAAAGAGTTGGAAGAAAAGGGAGAACAAGGGTAATAAGGCAAGATTGGACGGAGAAAACCATTCGATACCGTCCGGTTCGCCCTTTTGGCCAATGCACGTTCTTGTTTGTGTGCATTCTGGTGTCCACCCAAGGCCTGAGAGGTAGAGAACTCTCGCTTGCAGTAGCTGCAGGTGAAACCCGCAGTGGTTTCGGGTCGTCTTTGGGGTGGTGGGGTGCAAAAACTAAGCTCGACCCTCGAAGCATCGTTGTTGGAGAGGTTCAGATCAGGCAAAGCACCGGTGCTCGGTTCCATTTCTCTTAACTATATGATTTGTTGTTGGTGTGGGGGAAACCATGAGGGATGTTGTTCAATTTATATTCATGTTGAGTTAGTGACATTGTTTCAATTATGGAAGCTTTCTCATTTCCACGTTGGCAATTTGAATCATTTTTACCATAATATTTTCCATCAAGTATAGGTAAATAGAAGAGCATACGGGTAGATTCATGCACCAAATTCTAATGAGTTAATGTTAAACATATGTATACATATATATTTAATACTATAAAGAAATCTATATATTTACTTATTATGGTAAAAGTGCAAATTTGGACACCTATGCATCACTTTAAATTTGGCAACTCTATCATATAACCATTTATCTCGATGAATATATGTAGCAACCAGAGGTGTTTATAGATCGAGTTATCCAAAAAAAATCATCATTTGAATTACATATGAAAGTTATTATTGATGCTACTCTAGGTTTTAATTTAAAATCTACTTTATATCATCTCATTAATTTCAAATCTATTCCACGCCACCTCTTAAAAATGATTACTTAGACTAATTAAAGCAACTCTCATATTTAAAAAAACAACATTTATGGTGAAGTTTGTTTGAATACAATGATCGTTTTTAGTTAAATTTAACCTTTTTCAATTAATTTAATATAATTTTAATAAAAATAATTATTAAACCGTTATTTTTTTACGCAACAACATAATAATACGTACTTTCTAACAAAGTAGTACCACACCGACGAAGTACATAGAACTATCAAATTGTGTTTTGTAAGCGAATCGAAATTTATGTATCATATTACATATTGAATTAAATTTAGTGTATAATTTTAAAACTTATACTTTTATTTTAGATTGAAAATTATAATTTTGAAATATGAAAACGAATTATTGATGTGGTCTGAATTCTAATTTCAGACCCACTTTACCTTATCTCTCAAAGATGATTACATGAACTAATTAAATAAAACCCCTTATTCAAAACAAAAATAATAAATACATAACATTTATGGTAAACTTGTTTGAATATAATAGGTCAAGCTCCCATATATAGATTAAAGCATGATAGATTTATGACCAAAATAAGAATAACACCTTTCCTAATCAATTTTAATTTTCTATATTTGTAATTATTTCCATAACAAATCATGGTTTATTATGGTAATTAATTAATTTCCGTGGGTGTGATTTGCAAGAAAAGGAACCGTTTTGGAAGGTGTTTAGTAGATATTGTGTAAGACATTTGTTTTTAGTGTCATTTAAGATAAGAATTAAGATTCATTACCTAATTAAGATTAGAGAAAAACACACCTGGAAAAATTAATTAATTACCATTTAAATAAACGAAACAGATAGGACCAAGCCGACCACCATCTCGACAGCAATGATGAAGGTGGCCAAGTCTGGGGTTGTTTTGTCTAGGGCGCGGGTCGGGTTTTCGCCAGCCCGAACTCGACTAAAAAATAATTACTCTAAACTCTAACCCAATCTAAAAATTATATATTTAAATTTAAACTTGATCCGATCTGATTAATAAAAAATCAATTTTAAGACATAACTGTAAAAAATAATTTTAAGGTTGAATTTTTTTATCCTAACCTCAAATTCAACTCATTTTTTCACAGACAAAAAGAAACTAACCCAATCGGGTTGGTTTCAGCAGGATAAAATGCTCATCCCTACAAATAAACAATATCGAATTCATGAATTTAGATATTGGTTTTAGGAGTGCTAAAATCGGGTATCCACAATTTCAAGTACTAAAAATATCTACTTATGTTTCACTCATGAATATTATAATATTAAAGTGATGTATAGACATATGTTTGAAAACAATACTTTTTTTTGACATGACAGCCAGTTAGCTTCTTTTATTGAATTTAAAAACAAACCAAGAGTTACAAAAGGATAAAAAAGTAAAAGACAAAAAATAAATAAAACGGCAGATAAAAGACGGTTTGAGTACACCGTCCCAATAATCAAACATAAGCTAGACCAGCATAACCCTTGCGAAAACTTAATCTCAGCCGGAAATTCAATGAAAGAAAAATCAGACACGAAGCAAGGGGAAAAGGTTGGCTACACAGAGCACCACAACGGCCAAACCTTTAGGAGCCAAAGCCCCAACAAAACATGGGTAATTGCTATCTGGATCAAGGAGGATCGAGCCATCTCCTGTCATCATCGGCGAGACGGACGACTACCGTCGGCGCGTCTTCCACCCAAATCGTCTCCTCAGCATATTTCCTACTTTCTTCTGCCAGTGCATGCGCCGGCCGGTTACCATCCCGACGAGTGAACGAAAAACGACAGGTGAGAAAGTTTCTGGCCAACATTTGGGCATCCCACACAAACGCACTTATATCGGACATGTCTTCTGCTTTTAACTTCAATTTTTTATTACCGTTAAGGAATCTCCTTCGGCAGCAACATGAGTGAAACCCAGCTCTTTCGCAAAACGGAGACCCAGTGTAACACCCGGGTTTGGGGGTCGAGTGGAAATAATATTTAAATAATATTTTGGGTCTCGGTTTATGATTAAATAATATTATACATTATTTGGACCTTGTGTCTTTCTTTATTTTCAAAATAAACATTTTATGTTTCGACTAATTTGAAATGAAACTAAAATGTCATGGATTTTAAAGTAAGGGAGAATTGCCATCTCATTAATGGCACTATTGTAATTTCAAGCCCTTGGAAATTAAAAACCCCTTTTTAATTTAAAACACAAAATTTTCTCTTCTTCCCTCTTCCTTCTTCATTTCTCACGACAAAGAGGGGGAAGCTTCTCCAAGTTCTATCCAACCTTCTTTTCTCCTTCATTTTGGCTCGAAATTGAAAGGTAAATACATCCCCATCTTGCTCTTATCTTCCTCTACTTGGAAGTACAAATAGATTTCATTTTCATCAATGTTTTAGAATTTGGGTTTTTCAAAGTTTTGGTTAAAGGTTGTGACTTTATGAATTTTTATCAAGGCTTTTTGGTTTATTTATGTTAGATATGTTGTTTGTGAATCAAATAGTCAAACATATATAATTTTTAGAGTATTTTAAATGAATTCCCGAATTTGGGTATAAATGGGTTTTTTGAAGGGTTTTGGGGGTTGTTTTAGGTGAGAATTGATAGGCTATTGGTAGTACTATGGTTGGGGGTTGATTTGGGATCATTTGTGGGTGCAATGGGTGTTGGAAACATGGATTTTGGATATGGTTTTGGGGCTGTCCGAGATTGCTAAAAATGGGGTTTGGTCATGGCTTGCAACATGGTAAATTGTATTTGAATTGTATTCCGGGTTGGTATTTTGATGTTGGGCTGATTTGAGGATTATTTGAATTGTATTGAGGTTGTTTAGAAGCGAGAACTTGCGTTGGAAAAGCTTCGGGAAGAAATCCGGAAACTTGAAGGTGTTGCTTGCTTGGTAGTTAAGCTTGGAGGTGAAGGTGAGTGGTTAAATGTTTTTAAAATGGTTTTTGAGTATTTGGTTCAAGCATGTGAACCTAGGATGAGCTTGGTAAACCCACCTAGAGTTGAGATTAGAGTGGTAGCCTAATCCCAAGCTTTGATTAGAGACTTTGGTTGCACTCTTTAATGGTTGTATATGCCTCGTGTTAAATTGTGATGGTGTTGATTATGTATATGTTGTATACATGTATGTTGAGGCATGTCGGATGCATCGTTATATGCATGTTGATGATAGATGATATGGTTATACACATGTGCAAAATATGATGTGATATGGTTGTTAATGATGTACATGTGGTGTTGTCATGTGAAATGAGATTATGAGGTGATTGCTTGATCCGAGGATCATGGTGAGTACATGCTAGGCATGGAAATGTGGTTTGTGCATGACGGTAAGTCATGGTGAGTACGTGCTAAGCACGGAAGTTGTTAATAAATGGTATTGTGGAATATGTTAGTATTGGCACTAGTATGCTTGGGTACAAATGATCGATCATTAGGATGTTTAGTGTGCACACGTGAGTCAAAATGCGCGTGTGGTCTTGATGATGGTAGTCATCAAGATGGAGTACGGGTTCGCCTGGAAATCTTCTTATATATTTATATTCGTTGGTGATGAGTGGAATCCCATCGACGGGCGTGAGGATGAGTGGAATCCCCTCCGCGTGAAACGAGGCGTGAGGATGAGTGGAATCCCCTCCGCGTGAACGGTGATGAGTGTAATCCCACCGTCAGGTAATGGTTGTGTTGTTGGATGTGAGATCCAACGGTTATCCGCGTATTCGAGTCATAACTAGGTGCCAATACGAATTGTGGTTTATGTTGCCAATATGTGATTAATTGTGAGCCAATGTGATTTGGGATGTGTTGCTAACAAGGTTTAATATATGTGATTTCATATGTTGTGGATTTAAACATGTTGAGCATGACATAATATTGAATATATGTTCATGCATCATCTATAATTGTGACCCATGCGAATCGGAGGTAAGATCATGCATTTTATCTTGGTTGTAGCTCGTGCTTGGACCCTGCATTGTCGAAGGTTTGTTCTATGAGCTTACCTTCGCTAAGCTTTTATGCTTACGCTCTCTTTTGTTCGACAATGCAGATCAATGGCTTGTGGGTGGCAAGGGCAAGGAAAGGCCTCCAAGTGTTGCTTACGGTTAGCTCAAGTATGATAGTTAAATTTAAAGATTGTAATAGTAAAGCAATGGGATATGTGTCGTGTTATGATGCTTTTGGAATATATTGTTGTTGTTGTTGTTTAGGAGCATGTTAGACTCCTCGTATGTGTTTGTTAATTTTGCTTTTGGAATGTATGCCTTGCTTGAAATCATGTTAGTATTTTGCTATCTAGAATTGTCTAAGTGTTGGCCATGTGGATGCTCAACTCCTTTAATGATATGTATAAATGCATGGCTTGTGATATTATGCCTTGGTGTTTAGTCTAGTTTTAATGATGTTAAAGCATGCTTGTATGTTGGTTTGCCTTTAGGATTGTTGTTAAAGTTTTTGGTAGTGTTTAGGGGCACTCTTATGCCTTAAACCAGCCAAAACTAGTCTGCAGACAGGGGGCGTTTCGAAACGGGTCACCCTGTTTCGATACAGTCCCTTCTTTTATGGCCGAGCGTTTTGAAACGGGTAGGGGCCGTTTCGGTACACTTTTGCTACTGGAATTTTGAGAAATTGGCGAGATAAAGGTGTTCCGAAACGGGTCTATGGTGTTTCGAAATGGTCAAATCTCGTTGACCACGAGATGGTGACCGTTGGAGTCGTTTCGATACGGGTCGCCCCCGTTTCGGAACGGTCTCTTCAGGTTGACCCTGGCCTGTTGACTAAGTCAAGGCGTATCGAAACGCCCCAAGGGCGTTTCGATACGGCCTGCTGTAAAGGGTTAAAATGAGTTGTTTAAAGTGCTGTCTTGGTTGGTCGATGTTGGATTGTTTGTATTTCCGCTGTCGTGCTTCACATAGGATTTATTAATGCCTATAGACAAGATAAAGTTAAAAGAAATTTTCTGGGTTGTTAATCGAGAAGGGACCTTAACGAGTTTCGCTTCGGTTTTCCCCGTTTAGCCTACTCGGACCGGTCATCCGACCAGACCAGGACGAGAGGGTTACATTTGTTGGTATCAGAGCCTAAGGTTACCGAGACCTTGGGCAGGTAAGTGAGGTAAGTTAAGTTCTTGCATTGTAATTGCACGGTGTTTGCTTGCCATGTAAGCATGTTGCTTGTTATCCGTGTATGCTGTGATGTGTGATTGTTTGATTGAGAATGTATGTTGTTTGATCGTACACATATGTTTGCTTGTTTAGCAAGTATGCCTTGTTATATGCCTGGTTGAGCATGTATGTGTGCTGATTTGTTTGAAACATGTTGAGTAGAGTCTCATTGCTTCTATTACATCGGAAAAAGGATTTTAAGTGAGGGAAATCATACTTGAGCCACTTGGACCTTTCCTTTGCTAACCCAACTTGTATGTTAAATTGTTGATTGATTTATTGCTTTTAGTAAGTTTGAGGCCAGTGTGTGGGCCGTGATTTGGTAAGTGGGAGTTGTGGTTTCTGAAAATATGGATGTTGTTGAGGAAGTCCTTGTTGTAGTTAGGGGAGTATGGTTGTACCGGAGCTGAGGTACCCTTGGTTTGGTTGAGTCAGGATGTACGTGGGTTGATTCTCGTTGGCAAGGGACGATGTGATCGTTTCTGGCATTAGTTGGTAAAAAGAAGTGAAGACTTGTGAGTGAAGGTCAGAGTAGTATTGATGTTACAGTAGATAAGCCCTTGGTACAGTTTCGAGTCTGCCCCTTCTGATTGATTCTGAATCCGTATCTCTGTACATTGTTAGCAGGCATGCACGTTTGAATATGCCCGGTGAAGTGTTAGAGGTAGGTACGAGTACCTTAGTTCTTTTAGCGAGATCAAGGTAGGGGTCTCGTGTGGGTAATCTGAAATTCAGAAGTGTTAGTTGGTGACCGTTGGGGTTCGACCTATGATTTTAATGCAAGACAGCCGGTCAGTGTCCGTGAGTGGGAGCTAGTTTGTGTGATTGGGTCAGTGTACGTTGAGTTGGCTTCCAGCAAGCGGAAGAGATGAAGTCACTTCCGATATAGTTGAGCCGAGAAGGGAGTCTTGAGCTTTGACTCCAGGTTGTTTGGTAGGGGTAGAACAAGTCCAGCATGACTGTTTGTGTGTGATCAGAATTGAATCTTGAAGTTACGAGATGCTCTAAGAACAGTCTAGAAGAGTCAGATTTTGTTGAAGAACCAGTCTGAGAACAAGAGGACCGAAGACTAACAGTCGTGTACTTGTGAAGTTGCAATTTCTACGGATTCGTCCTTTGTGTGAGCATGTAAGGAAGCTAGATATCTCTGTTGAGATTTTTGACTTAGGGACACATGTGCCTAGACCTTTTGGGTGAGATAATGGTGGTCAGAAAGAGGTATGAAAGATGTTTGTTGATAGTTCAGAGTTACGTATTTTTAGTAAATGTAAAGTGCTTGTCTGTTATTACGGTGTTGAGGTACCTTTTTGAGATGATTTGGCTTGTAGAACATCAAGTTAGGGTGTACATTGAGACAAAGAGAGAGTTGCCTTGAAGTTGCAGATTTTAGTGGGACTGTAGTAGTAGGTGAGGATGTGAACCTCTTATTGAATGTTGATCCAGCTTTAGAGGTCAAAAATTGATTGAGTTTAGTTGACAGGCTTGCTTAGCAATTGTGATGGATTTGATTTTTGAATGAAGATTAGACCACAGAATGTTAGGATAGTTTGTGTTTTCTTTTCCTAGAAGTGTTTGGAGGAATTGCCGGTTTACCTCTTGTTAGAGGAGAAGAGTTTGTTATTGAGACCGTTTTCGAGGTTGCTTCTGTTTTGTTTGCTCTGTAACTTATGAATCCCGGAAGAATTGAGAATGTTGAAGAATTAACTTCAAGATTTGTTAGACCTTAGATTCATTAGGCCTAGTACATCATCTCAGAGTTCTGCGGTGTAATTTGTGAAGAAGAGAGAAGACAATACGAGAATGTGTTTAGATTCCAGACAGTCGAAACAAGTGACAATGAATAATTAGTATCCGTTTCCGAGTGCCAGCGATTTGTTGATCAGTTAGTGTGTGCTTCAGTCTTTTTGAAGATTAATTTGGGATCCGATTGCTACCAGTGGTATGTGAGAGAAGTTGATGTATCGAAGACAACTCTCGAGGCAAGATGTGACCGCTTTGAGTTCTGAGTTATGCCATTTTATTGAATAGTGTGTTAGTTACTTTTATAGAGATGTTGAGCAGAATAATTCCCGAGTTCCTTGATCAGTTGCAGTAGTCCTCATAGTTGACACGTGGGTATATTCACGTATAGAAGAAGATCATGACAAACTATGGAGTTAGTGGTGTAGATCCTACTAGAGGATTAGTTGTATGCCAAGTTATGCAACGTGAACTCCGAGTTAAGGAAGATGTCCTCCTAGGACACGTAGATCAGCTGAGTGTATTAGAGTAAATCCTATGAAGACAGAAGAAAATATGGGTCAGAAGAAACCGAAGACTGTGACATGTATCTATAGTTCCTAGGTCTAGCATTGTTACTATCGGAAGTTTGTAAACAGTCTTTCGAAGATAGCTGCTCTTTTGACAGATTGCTATAGAAGAATGTTCAGTTTGTGAGGATAGATGCGAGACATTGAACCCTTGAGAAACCGAAAGAAACTTTGAAGAGAGCTTCGACCTTGACCCAGCCTATACTAGAGAAAGAGCTTGTGAACTGTAGTGATGTGTTACATGTAGAGTTAGGTTGTATGCTTATGCAAGACAGAAGATTGTGGCTTGTTCATCAAGATAGTTGAAAGACCGTGAGAAGAGTTATCCGATATGAGACATAGAGTTAATTACAGTTGTATTTGCTTCGAAGACTTGAAGACAAAGCTTGTATAGCAAGAAATGCACAGTGAGTATGTACATATCATCATAACTTGAATTGTTAGACAACTTAGGAAGGGTTGGAACTTGAACAACATGAGTTTTTAGAATTGCTTGAAGACTGTGGCCCAAGATTGAGTACTATCTGAAGAGAGTCTACGTAGTAACCGATGCTCCGAGCTATATTGTTGATAGATTAGTAGTAGAGTTGTGAGATGTAATTGCCGAATTCAGTTTACTGAATAATAGTAGTTTTGTGGCCGAGTTTCATGTTAAACCTACTTTGAGTCAGATATTTGAAGAGAAACAGTTGCAAGACAGGTTCTTGGCACCTCACGTGCAAGACATAGTGGAAGGAAGACCTTCAGAATACAGTTTCAGAGATGATAGAGTTTTGCATTTTAGAGACAAAATAGTTGTACCGATTGACATAGTGTTTTGAGACGTATTGTTTTGGCCGAAGCACACGGCAGATTATTTGTATTGCATTTGAGTGGTATGAAGACGCATTGTGGGTTGAAGATGGGTGCTTTTGGATTGAGTTGATGGATGACGTTGTTCAGTATGAGAGTAAGTGTGTAAATTGCCAGCGTGTCAAGACCAAGCAACAGTTTTCTTCTAGTTGCTACATCCGTGGGAGGTACTTAATGAAAGTGGGTAATAGAGATTCGAGATTTCGACTAGATTTTTTGGAAGACGTTTGCATAGTGTTTGGTTACTTGTTGAAGTCAGATGATCAGTCAGGGAAGGTTATGGGTTAAGTATTCGAACAGTGTTGTATGAGTTGTGAATTGGACTAGTTCTGTTGTTTGTTTGTTGCGGTTGCCACCAGAGTTAGAAGGAGTTTGTGATGTGTCATGTGTATCTGTGATTCGGGAGTGTGAGTCAGATCTGTCCCGTACTATGTTGTTGAAGAGATTGAGTTGAGTTTTAAATTGACATGCCTTGAAGGAACCAGTTGAGATCTTAGCATCAGATAGCTAGTGTTGTGTGGTAAGTCTACCGAGTTGGTTAGTATGTTGTGGTGAGAGAGAAATGTGTGGAGGAGCATGTTTCAGTGGCTCTTCCAGTTCGATGAATTTCGGGGATGAAATTCCTTAAGTGGGGGAGAGTTGTAACACCCGGGTTTGGGGGTCGGGTGGAAATAATATTTAAATAATATTTTGGGTCTCTGTTTATGATTAAATAATATTATACATTATTTGGACCTTGTGTCTTTCTTTATTTTCAAAATAAACATTTTATGTTTGGACTAATTTGAAATAAAAATAAAATGTCATGGATTTTAAAGTAAGGGAGAGTTGCCATCTCATTAATGGCACTATTGTAATTTCAAGCCCTTGGAAATTAAAATCCCCTTTTTAATTTAAAACATAAAATTTTCTCTTCTTCCCTCTTCCTTCTTCATTTCTCACGACAAAGAGGGGGAAGCTTCTCCAAGTTCTATCCAACCTTCTTTTCTCCTTCATTTTGGCTCGAAATTGAAAGGTAAATACATCCCCATCTTGCTCTCATCTTCCTCTACTTGGAAGTACAAATAGATTTCATTTTCATCAATGTTTTAGAATTTGGGTTTTTCAAAGTTTTGGTTAAAGGTTGTGACTTTATGAGTTTTTATCAAGGCTTTTGGTTTATTTATGTTAGATATGTTGTTTGTGAATCAAATAGTCAAACATATATAATTTTTAGAGTATTTTAAATGAATTCCCGAATTTGGGTATAAATGAGTTTTTTGAAGGGTTTTGGGTGAGTTTTGGGGGCATTTTAGGTGAGAATTGATAGGCTATTGGTAGTACTATGGTTGGGGTTGATTTGGGATCATTTGTGGGTGCAATGGGTGTTGGAAACATGGATTTTGGATATGGTTTTGGGGCTGTCCGAGATTGCTAAAAATGGGGTTTGGTCATGGCTTGCAACATGGTAAATTGTATTTGAATTGTATTCCGGGTTGGTATTTTGATGTTGGGCTGATTTGAGGATTATTTGAATTGTATTGAGGTTGTTTAGAAGCGAGAACTTGCGTTGGAAAAGCTTCGGGAAGAAATCCGGAAACTTGAAGGTGTTGCTTGCTTGGTAGTTAAGCTTGGAGGTGGAGGTGAGTGGTTAAATGTTTTTAAAATGGTTTTTGAGTATTTGGTTCAAGCATGTGAACCTAGGATGGGCTTGGTAAACCCACCTAGAGTTGAGATTAGAGTGGTAGCCTAATCCCAAGCTTTGATTAGAGACTTTGGTTGCACTCTTTAATGGTTGTATATGCCTCGTGTTAAATTGTGATGGTGTTGATTATGTATATGTTGTATACATGTATGTTGAGGCATGTCGGATGCATCGTTATATGCATGTTGATGATAGATGATATGGTTATACACATGTGCAAAATATGATGTGATATGGTTGTTAATGATGTACATGTGGTGTTGTCATGTGAAATGAGATTATGAGGTGATTGCTTGATCCGAGGATCATGGTGAGTACATGCTAGGCATGGAAATGTGGTTTGTGCAAGACGGTAAGTCATGGTGAGTACGTGCTAAGCACGGAAGTTGTTAATAAATGGTATTGTGGAATATGTTAGTATTGGCACTAGTATGCTTGGGTACAAATGATCGATCATTAGGATGTTTAGTGTGCACACGTGAGTCAAAATGCGCGTGTGGTCTTGATGATGGTAGTCATCAAGATGGAGTATGGGTTCGCCCGGAAATCTTCTTATATATTTATATTCGTCGGTGATGAGTGGAATCCCATCGACGGGCGTGAGGATGAGTGGAATCCCCTCCGCGTGAAACGAGGCTTGAGGATGAGTGGAATCCCCTCCGCGTGAACGGTGATGAGTGTAATCCCACCGTCAGGTAATGGTTGTGTTGTTGGATGTGAGATCCAACGGTTATCCGCGTATTCGAGTCATAACTAGGTGCCAATACGGATTGTGGTTTATGTTGCCAATATGTGATTAATTGTGAGCCAATGTGATTTGGGATGTGTTGCTAACAAGGTTTAATATATGTGATTTCATATGTTGTGGATTTAAACATGTTGAGCATGACATAATATTGAATATATGTTCATGCATCATCTATAATTGTGACCCATGCGGATCGGAGGTAAGATCATGCATTTTATCTTGGTTGTAGCTCGTGCTTGGACCCTGCATTGTCGAAGGTTTGTTCTATGAGCTTACCATCACTAAGCTTTTATGCTTACGCTCTCTTTTGTTCGACAATGCAGATCAATGGCTTGTGGGTGGCAAGGGCAAGGAAAGGCCTCCAAGTGTTGCTTACGGTTAGCTCAAGTATGATAGTTAAATTTAAAGATTGTAATAGTAAAGCAATGGGATATGTGTCGTGTTATGATGCTTTTGGAATATATTGTTGTTGTTGTTGTTTAGGAGCATGTTAGACTCCTCGTATGCGTTTGTTAATTTGGCTTTTGGGATGTATGCCTTGCTTGAAATCATGTTAGTATTTTGCTATCTAGAATTGTCTAAGTGTTGGCCATGTGCATGCTCAACTCCTTTAATGATATGTATAAATGCATGGCTTGTGATGTTATGCCTTGGTGTTTAGTCTCGTTTTAATGATGTTAAAGCATGCTTGTATGTTGGTTTGCCTTTAGGATTGTTGTTAGAGTGTTGTTAGAGGTTTTGGTAGTGTTTAGGGGCACCCTTGTGCCTTAAACCAACCAAAACCAGTCTGCAGACAGGGGGCGTTTCGAAACGGGTCACCCTGTTTCGATACAGTCCCTTCTTTTATGGTCGAGCGTTTTGAAACGGGTAGGGGCCGTTTCGGTACACTTTTGCTACTGGAATTTTGAGAAATTGGCGAGATAAAGGTGTTCCGAAACGGGTCTATGGTGTTTCGAAACGGTCAAATCTCGTTGACCACGAGATGGTGACCGTTGGAGTCGTTTCGATACGGGTCGCCCCCGTTTCGGAACGGTCTCTTCAGGTTGACCCTGGCCTGTTGACTAAGTCAAGGCGTATCGAAACACCCCAAGGGCGTTTTGATACGGCCTGCTGTAAAGGGTTAAAATGAGTTGTTTAAAGTGTTGTCTTGGTTGGTCGATGTTGGGTTGTTTGTATTTTCGCTGTCGTGCTTCACATAGGATTTATTAATGCCTATAGACAAGATAAAGTTAAAAGAAATTTTCTGGGTCGTTAACCGAGGAGGGACCTTAACGGGTTTCGCTTCGGTTTTCCCCGTGTGGCCTACTCGGACCGGTCATCCGACCAGACCGGGACGAGGGGGTTACACCCAGAACCATCGCACATGCTTCTGCCGCAAAGCTTGATAAGATACGGTCTTTTCTAGAACACATTGCCCCCAAAATATACCATGCGATGTCTCTGATAATGATTCCAAAGTATGTTGTCTTTGTAACAGAGTCAAATCCGGCGTCCACGTTAATCTTCACCATCAGAGCTGTAGGGGGCACCAACGGGTTATGTTGTTGCTGCTATCGGCTGTCAAACGGGACTGGGTAAGCTGCATGTCTAAACAGTAGCTCTTAATAAATACAATAGTCTCTTCGATCCTGACAATAGTTCCTTCAAAGACAAGCTTATTACGTGCAAACTAGATAGCGTAGATGGAAATGACTATTACTTGTATATTCTGAATGCCATTGATACAGAAGACCTGATCTAACCATTCTTGAAAGCTAAGTGTAGTTACATTTGTAGGCTCTCTGATATGTAAAGCTGACCATAGTTGTCTTACATAGGGACATTCACAGATAACATGAATCACATCTTCAGGGGCTCTAAAACATCTGTTACAAATAGGGTCGACAGCCACTTTCTTAAGACAGAGGTTCACTTTTGTTGGGATGAAGTTTCTAATAAATTTCCAACAAATAATTTTCATTTTCTCTGGGCATAAAGAATTCCAAACCTGATTAAACAACTCCCTTCTATTAGATGATACAACTGTTGTATCTAGAAGGCACCTGTAGCCACTACGGGCGGTGTAGATCCCCGTATGTTCACCACACCAAACCAACATGTCAGATTGATAACTGCTAGGTAGGGGAATACTCAATATTAACTTTGCTTCATAAGGAGAAAAAGTAGATTGAATTAAGTCGTACCTCCACGTAAGAGAAGATGGATCTATCAGATCTGATACATAGTCGATACCACTCACTGGATGAGAAGAGATTCCCAGTAGAGATTTGCCAGGTAACCAGAAGTCATTCCACACCGAGATGGACCCTCCATTCCCCACCTTCCAACGGAGGCCCGTTTCCAACAGCCCACGAGTGCTCTAGACACTCCTCCATATCAGAGATGGATTATTACCGAGACGAGCTTTTAAGAAGGTCGAAGAGGGATAGTATTTGGCCCGCAGCAATCTACCCACAAGCGATGATGGGTTTGTAATTAGACGCCATCCCTTCTTGGCAAGTAGCACCACATTAAACTTGGCTAGGTCTCGGAAGCCTAGGCCTCCATATTCTTTGAGTTGACTAAGATCGGACCAGTTACACCAATGTATCCCACATTTTTCTTTAGAATTCTGCCACCAGAACCTCGCTAGAATTTGTTCTAATTCCTTACAAAAAGACTTAGGTAGAATGAAGCAACTCATAGTGTAAACGGGGATAGCTTGTAATACGGCTTTGATCAAAACCTCTTTACCACCCTGAGAAAGAGACTTTGTGCACCAATTAGATATCCAAGCTAGGGTCTTATCCTTCAGCTCAGCAAACGCTTTTCTCCGATTTCGACTAACAATAATAGGCAACCCAAGATATTTCTCAGGGTTAAAACCCTGAGAAATTCCCAAAATCCTGCGCACATCTGCTTTTTCATCATCGCCCGAGTTTGAACTAAAGAAAATCGCAGACTTGTCAAAATTCACTAATTGACCCGAACATGATGCATAAGCAATAAGCAACTCCTGTATTTTTCCTGCCCCTCTAGCTGAACATTCACCAAAAATAAGGCTGTCATCGGCGAAGAATAGGTGGCTTACTTTGGGTGCACCTCTTGCTATACGAACCCCGATATAGTCATCTGCTTGTCGAAGAAGAGAGGTAAGGCCTTCACTACATATCAGAAATAGGACTGGGCTGAGAGGGTCGCCCTGTCGAAGACCTCTTGATGGAAGGAAACTCTGGCCCACAGTGCCATTTAAAACTACAGAATAGGACACCGAGGATATACAATGAATAATACGAGAAACCCATGAATCGGAAAACCCCATTCTCTTCATGACGACATCAATGAAACCCCACTCCACTCTATCATATGCCTTACTCATACCGAGTTTTAAGGCAAAAGAGCTCTTCCTTCCCTGGCGTTTGTTGCGTAAAGAATGAAGAATTTCAAAAGCTGCCAAAATGTTGTCCGTAATTAGACGCCCCGGAACGAAGGCACTTTGAGCTTCGTCAATGCAAAAAGGCAAAACCTCTTGGAACCGAGTGACCAAAGCCTTGGAAATGAGTTTGTATAGGGCATTGCATAAGCTAATGGGCCGGAATTGGGACATAGAGGTAGGATCTGACACCTTTGGGATTAGCACAATTCTAGTGTGATTAATGCTATCCAAAGGAAACTCACCCTTTAAGGCCCTAATACAGAAAGAGACCACTTCATCACCCACGATATGCCAGAAGCGCTTATAGAAAACCACTCCCAAACCGTCTGCACCAGCAACTTTTAGTGGGCTCATTTTCATTAAAGCTGCATATATTTCTTCCTTAGTGAAATCCTTCTCTAATGAAGCATTCATTTCATCTGAAACACATTGATTAATACCTGAGAGAATCCCTTCACAGTTGCCCACACCATTAGAGGTAAAGAGTGAAATGAAATACTCACTAGCAATCTCGCCCATCTTACCCTCATCCGTAGTTACCGAATTGTCACCAGAAATAAGATTAGAGACTTTATTCCTCTTCTTACGTTGGGTTGCAGAACGATGAAAGTAAGTTGAATTACGATCTCCATAACGGAGCCAGTTGGATCTAGCCCGCTGCTCCCAGTACAACTCTTTTTTATCCAATTCGAGATTTAGCTCCAGTTTGGTTTCGATTAATTCCCCCAACACATCATCCGATGGGGCCAAATCATTCAATCTTCCTAGCTTCTGATTTGACATGTCAACAGTAAGCTTTTTCTCTTTTTTCACACGTTGAAACCACGCGTCTAAACCCGATGAAACATGCTCAAGTTTTTCCAGCAAATCATCAGTCTAAAAATTCCAAAGATCCTGAACATTGGACTCGTAGGAATCTTCAAGTAACCACGAAGCCTCAAACCAGAAATGCCACACTTTGTTACCACCTTGCCAACGAAGATTCGTATTTAAAAGAATGGGACAATGGTCTGAAATGGAATGTGGGAGATGCTGCATAGTAAAGTCAGGAAAGCCAGTCAACCAAACGTTGTTTGCTACACCCCTATCGAGCCGAACCCTCATGTTAGACATAGAATTTCGACCTTTCTCCCAGGTAAACCACGGGCCACTATAACCAATATCCTCCAACTCACAATCTTCAAGAGCATCACGGAATTGGTCCATTTGCCGTTGACTTCTTAAAAGTCCTCCCTGTTTTTCTGATGATAATAAGATCTCGTTAAAGTCCCCAAGGGCCAACCAAGGCAGTTCTGGACAATCGTTTAAACTTCGGAGTAAATCCCACGTCTCATGTCTTCTGTGAGCTTCCGGATTCTCATATACACCCGTACAACGCCAAGGAAAACCAGCTAGCTCATCCGTGATTATAATATCAATGTGCTTTGATGAATAGGACCGTAAAGTAACCGTGCAAGAGCTTTTCCATCCCAAGGATAAACCACCACCGCTTCTACCACTTGCCTCCACATCAATGCCATTAGGATATCCACATCGTTTTCGAACCTTTGCCATGCGAGCACTATTTAACTTTGTCTCAATACTTTTAAAACGACAATATCAAACATTTTAAATAACATATATATCACACTTCTAAACAACGTTTTTCAAAAACATTCTTAACCCAACAACTAATCGTAGTGGAAAAATGGATAATGTCCATCTTAACTAATCGTAGTGGAAAAATGGATAATGTCCATCTTAAAAGATTCAAGTTCAAGTCGTTTTATCTACAAAGTATATGTATATTATCAACGTTTTTCTGTGGTAATATTAGATAGCCAAAATTCTCCAAAATCTAGTACTTAACTTACTTTCTTATGGTTTAGTCATCGGTATCCAAGTTATTAATAATTTAGATCATGTATTTTAGAGGCTCATTATGGGACGATCTTTCCAACTCAATTTACAATGTTAAGATTCGAACTTTTAACCTTGTTAAAAAAAATTAATGTATATTTTTACTATACCAACCGGTTGTTGGTAGTACAACTTAATTTTTGAAATACTAAAACAAGAAAGAATTATTCTTAGAATTTGAGAAATGCATCATGGCTTATATCAGTGGTTTAAGATATATATTTTACCTTTTTATCTAAATTCAACCCTAGCACAAGAATTTATGGGTTATTGCTAATTTATTATTGAATTAATTTGTTCATTGCGTCATGGCTTATATCAGTGGTTTAAGATATATATTTTTTAAAACTTTATCAATACCATTTTTAACAGTAAATAAATTTTGATAGTAATATATTTTAACAGTAATTAAACTCAAGAATAATTTCTGTGGTTACAATTATAATTATAAGTAATATATATGCGCAGATCCAAAAATTTAATAATAGGGTCCAAAAATTATAGAGGCAAACACAGCTTGTTTATGGAGGCAAAAACAATTCTTCAGGTGAAAAGCTTTCATTTATGTGATCTACTAGACAAACTTAACATAAAAATTAAAAAAATTAAAGAATACAATCACAAAATCATCCAAATCAGTCCAACGGAACCCAAAATTTAAATTCAATCCTTCCATTTTAACTCACTCAAATTAGAAAATAAATTTCAAGAATTTAAAATTAAAAATGAATTTAATTAAATTAAAAAAATAGAATAAGTGAACAAAAGGGATGACAGATGAAAAACTCCATTCCCGCTGTTACAAGAAGCTGGTTGTAAAACTTGATCTCGTTGCTACAAAGCTTGAATCAAAATTCTGACCGAAAATATCAAAAAGGCCAAATCACCTAGTTGTTATCTAAAAATCAACTCAATCGAATCAGAATGAACCACCGGCCAATGGTTATTAAACTTACCCAAAATTGACAAAAATAAATTCTCTCATTATTCTCTCGAGTGTTGCAGAGTATGTCTATCTTTTTAATTTTCTACACACTCTCTCTATACCTTCTCACACACTTTTTTTCTTTCAAAACATAACTTCCATTCAAATCAAACGAAAAGGAACAGCATCAGAAAAGTAAAGGTCCCACACACAACCGGAACTTGCAAACAACCGAGATAACATGCAATTGGCCATGCAAGACCTGAAAACCTTAAAACGAACCCACCAGTCGTAAGTCTTAGTGTAAGCCAAACAACAGCAAAAGAAAATCAACATACACGAGATGTTGAAGCTAAGGTAGCATCCACTGGTTCAACCAGGGATAGCTTCAAACAACAACCGAAACTCGGTAAACACAACAACGATCCCTCAAACGATCAGCCGAAGCTTGAGACAACAGAGATACGCTCGAAACTCGCCTGAGAGCTCCCTCCGGAGGTAGGCTCCCACTCCAAATGAGATGGGTCTTGTCAAGGCAAGCAGAACATAACCCCTACGTTGTGGCCACGACAAGTTGAAAAGGAACGCATCAGCTGGGTAACATCGTCCTAAACTAAAACCATGAAAAAACTGGAAACTTGATCAACCGAGAAGCGGGTCTACACCAGTCGGATCTCTTCAGAAAAGGTATAACCACCCGGATCCCATCCAAAACTTTTAAAATGAGGACCGATCGAGAACCTAAAAAAAGTTGAATGAATCCCATAAAATCCAATGCATTGCTGAAAAGAAGAATGAATCCCAAATCTGGTCCTTGGCTGTCGTGCCTTAAAGAAAACAACAAAATTACAACAATCCCAATAGCTAGAGTCAACTCTTACTAAAAGAGGAAACAACCTAGCCACCATGGTAAATAACCATCTTGCCCCTGTTAACATGCCATGTTCTCCAAACGCATTGATAACCAGCATTGGCTTAATAGCTGACTGCTTTCTGGCAAGCGACCAGATACCGGTCCCATCTTCAGAGATCCAAACATCCATCAGCACCGCCTCGTCGATTGGCTGGGGTCCTTGCTGGAAACTAGGACCTGTCTGGTGGAACCACCGTAAACCATAACCGGGCCGGGGATCAACGAGAGACAACTTAAGCAGCTCTCCAAGTTCAGATCCGGATCTAAATCTCCATTGGTAATAACCATCTCAACCAATCATCCAGATCTGTCTGATGGGTCGATATCCATGCTCCAGCGATGTTTCGGCATCCCAAGCTTGGCTGTCGCGTTGTCCAGAGACACTCTGGCAGCCCACGGCCCTGCTAGCTTTAGACCAAGGTGGCTCGGTGCTACTGTCCTTGCGTCTCCCCGACGCCGGCCCGCACACTTGGCAGAGATGGCCTTGCCTGAGTTCCCGGCTGCCCTGGCCGCAGCTTACCCCGGCCCTACGAGGCGACGACGACGAGAGGTGAAGAAAAAGACGCGGCGGCGTGGAGAGAAACGATCCCCAGCCATCGATTCCACCCCGCAGTGCAGCCCAAACCACGTCCGCTCCATAAAATCGGTCTGAGCCACCAACCGGAGTCGTCTTTCGCAAAGCCGGCACCCGACGACCCTATAATCTCTGTAAATGAAGAACTGAATTTATCGAAGAAAAATTAAGAAGAAGAAAACAGAAATGGGAGGCAGACAGAGTATATCTCAATAGATATCCTAAATGACAAACATCAACAACGATAAGGATGGCTGCGTCTCAGCAAGCCCCTTAAAACCATATCCACCAAACGGCAGCGTTCTCACTATTCTTATTAAACTCGATACGCACCGTATCATTAAACTAAAAACAACACTTAAACAAAACGACACACTCAACGGTAAATTAAAACATTCCAACGGCTATCTGAGATCTTCAATTCGAGCTATTGCAAGTGTCCCTCCTTCGAAGAACATCCTTGTCCTCAAGGATGAAAGTTTGGGAACCGAAGTTGGAGTTGATGAAGTGACTCCCATGTAGCATCTTCTAGGAAAGCATTGGCCCACTCCACAAGGACTTCTGTGATTGCTCTTCCTCCCTTCTTCCCAATTCTCCTGTCAACAATTCTCAAGGGTTTCTTACTGATTTCCCCATCAGGATTAATAACAGGCAACTCAGAACTGTATTCAGCACTCCCAATATATTTTTTCAGCTAGGAAACATGAAAGATGGGATGAACCCTAGAATCTCTTGGTAACTGCAGTTTATAAGCAACAGAGCCCACTTTGCCAATAATGTAAAAGGGACCAAACCATTTTGGGGCAAGCTTCTGACAAGATCTTTGTTTAACAGTTTGTTGACGATAAGGCTGTAGCTTCAAATATACCAGATCCCCAACTTGATATTCACACTCCGTTCTCTTTCTATCTGCCTGCTGTTTCATTCTGATCTGAGCTCTTTGTAGATAAAACTTCATCATTTTTAAGGCAGCTTCTCTGTGTTGCAAGCCTCTATCCACTGAAGCAACTATGGACTCCCCTGCTGTATAAGGCAAATGTTCTCCTGGTGCTTGGCCATACAAAGCTTGGTATGGAGTTGTTTGTATAGCAGAGTGGAAGGAGGTGTTATACCACCACTCTGCTAAGTGCAGCCAGCTTCCCCATTCTTTAGGTTTTTCCCCAGACATACATCCCAGGTAAGCTTCTAGACATTGGTTCACTTTCTTGGTTTGGCCATCAGTTTGGGGATGGTAAGCCGTTGAAGGTTTGATCTTCACTCCCAGTTTCTCAAATAGTTCCTTCCAGAACAGGCTCATAAAAACTTTGTCTCGATCACAAATGATATCTCCAAGTAATCCATGCAATTTGAAGATGTTCTCTGTTGAGATGTGTGGAGCTCGATTCGATCAACCAATGTTGCTCACCAAGTGGTGGAGAGATGGATATTTGGGTGTTAGGGTTAAGGAAGCTAAAAAGGAAATAGACACAATGATTTTAGAGTGGTTCGGTCTTCTAACAAGCACCTACATCCACTACCTTAGCTCCCCACTAAGGATTTCACAATCAATCCACTAATTGATTCGTCCCCTTTTCTAGGATTAGGAGGAAACCCTTACAACCGATCAAGCTTCTACCCAAAGCCTTGATCAAAACCCTCTTTTACAAAGAGAAAATGAAAGCAAACTTAAACCCTCTAATAGGTGTTTGTTTGCACAATGAAGCACTCACCCAAACCTAAAACACTTGAGCAAATTTGACAATTTTGGCTCACTAGTGTTTGTCTATACAAGAAATGACAAATTAAGCACTAAGACAATTTCTTGATCATTTGATGTTTGACAATATGAGCATTAGCCTTCTCTTGATGCTTGGAGGTCCCTTTTATACTCCCAATTGAGTTTGTAGCCGTTACTAGCCGTTGGGATCATATTGGAGCCGTTGAGGACTTTAATTCCCTCCATAAATGCAGTTCTGCAGCTCCCCGTTTCGAAACACTCGAGCCTGTTTCGAAACACCCTCAATATAGAAAGAGCCGTTGCAATCTGTCAGGGTACCCGTTTCGGAACACCCCCTTGCCGTTTCGGAACGCGTATCGGAACGCTATAAGCCCGTATCGAAACGACCTGCATTTAAAAGTTAGTTGGGAAAGAGCCGTTGGGGTTTATGACCGTTGTGGTCAGTGCCACGTGGGCGTATCGAAACGGCCTAGCCCGTTTCGAAACGCTGGGCAAAAATGCTGTCCATAGAGAGCCCGTTTCGAAACAAGTTTCGAAACGTTTTGGCTACTGGAGGCACCTGTTTCGAAACGCCCTAAGGTGTTTCGAAACACCTGGACAGTTTTGTTAAGATAGGCTTGAAAAACATGAAAAACCCTTTTTAAAATCTTCCCTAAACTCTATTTCAAGTTGTTTGGACTTTGTAAATGTTTTAAATACTTTTTAGATTAGTCCAAATCATTTTTCAAATATTATATCAAAACATTAGTTCTACATTCTCCATGAAGCATTGGGCCACATCCTTGGCAGTAAAAGGATGAGCCATTGCTATGAAATGCCCATATTTAGTCAGCCTATCCACTACCACCATAATGACATCCTTCTTCCTCGATACTGGTAAACCTTCAATGAAATCCATACTAATGGAGGACCAGGCAGATTCTGGAATAGGTAAAGGCTGCAAAAGGCCTCTAGGGTGTATCAGGTCAGCCTTGTTCCTCTGACAAATTGTACATTCTCTAACCCATCTCTTTACCTCCTTCCTCATCCCCTTCCAATACATTAGAGCTCCCAACCTCTTAATAGTAGCATGAGCCCATGAATGGCCACCTATAGGACTTGCATGGAAATACTCTACCAATTCTTTCCTCAAATCAGAATTTTCACCAACTACCAACTTTCCCTTCCTCTTCAACTGTCTCCCATCCCAAGTATACTTAGAGTGTTTCCCAGAGCCATTTTTCAAGTCCTCAATGATCTTTTTTGACTTATCATCCTCCTCCCATGAATTGGATATTCTCTTGAAAAAGTCAGTGGAGATAGAACTGATTACCAAATTCTGAAGTTGAACACCTCCAGGTCTCCTAGAAAGTGCATCAGCCACTGTGTTGTTGATTCCTTTCTTGTAGCACACTTCAAAGTCGTATCCCATCATTTTAATGACCCACTTCTGCTGTGCTGGAGTCACATCTTGATTTTCAGTGAGAAACCTTAAACTCTGATGGTCAGTTTTAATTTTAAAATGCCTCCCAATCAAGTAGTTAGACCACTTCTTCATTGCCACCAACACAGCCATCATTTCCTTCTCATATACTGACAAAGTCTGGTGTCTCACCCCCAATCCTTTACTGAGAAATGCCAATGGTCTCCCACACTGAGTCAGAACAGCTCCAATTCCCATATCAGAGGCATCAGTCTCCACAACAAACTCCATTTCCCAATTTGGTAAGGTCAGGGTAGGAGCTGAGCTTATAGCTTCCTTCAATTTTTTGAAAGCCACCTCTTCCTCATGAGTCCATCTCCATCCTCCTTTTTTCAACAAATTAGTTAATGGCCTTGCAATCCATCCATACTGTTTAATAAACCTCCTGTAATAGCCTGATAGCCCCAAAAATCCCCTCAGCTCCTTGATTGTAACAGGTGCTGGCCACTCCAGTATACACTGCACCTTCTCTTTTTCCATGGAAATCTTTCCACCAGAAATGTTGTACCCCAGATAGTCCATTTCAGTTGCCCCAAAGCAGCACTTACTTTGTTTTGCAAACAACTTATGCTCTCTTAGAATTCCCAACACCTCTTTCAAGTCTTTCAGATGAGAATTCCAGTCTTCTAAATACACTAGGATGTCATCGAAGAAGACTAATACAGATCTCCTCAGCAACCTTTTAAAAACCTTGTTCATGAGCTCCTTAAATGTTGCAGGGGCATTAGTAAGCCCAAATGGCATTACTAAGAACTCGTAGTGCCCTTCATGTGTTCTGAAGGCTGTCTTATGAATATCTGGGCCCCACATCCTAATTTGATGGTACCCAGATCTCATATCCAGTTTGAAGAACACTCTAGCTCCTCCCAGTTCATCTAGGAGCTCTTCAATCACAGGCATGGGGAATTTATCTTTAACTGTGACCTGATTCAATCTCCTATAGTCTATGCACATTCTCCATGACTCATCCTTCTTTCTAACCATCACAATTGGGGATGAGAAGGCACTGGTACTATCTCTAATGACTCCAGATTGTAGCATCTCAGCCACCATTTTCTCAATAATATCTTTCTGCACACTAGGATACCTATAGGGCTTCACTTTGATCACAACATCTTCATTGATCAAGGGAATCCTATGATCTTGAGCTCTCTCAGGGGGTAAGTCTTTTGGCTCTTCAAAAACATCCCAATATTCCTTCAACAGATCTTGAATTCTCTGATTGTCTTTCTCCATTGTTCCTTTCATCTCCAAATGGGCATTGAGGGCCATTAGGGAAAAGTTGCATGGACTGTTTGTGCCTCTCATCAGTTTAGCACAGACTTTTGCATCAGTCCATTGGAAAGACTCTGACTTACATCCCTTCAACTCCACCAACCCACCATTGTATCTGAATTCCATCTTCAATTCTGCAAAATCCCATTTAATGGTTCCCAACTGAGAAAACCATTGTACACCAAGAACCACATCACAGTTCCTTAAGGCTAGTACCAAGAAGTCAGACTGGAAGCAATGCCCTTGTGCCTCCCACTTCACCTTCAAACATTCTCCTAGGGTGCCCAGTGAGTTGCCATTTGCCACAGTGACCTTCAACTGTTTCCTCTTGTCAACCAACAACCCCAATTTCTTAACTACAGCCAAGCTGATAAAATTATGGGTGCTCCCGGAATCTAGCAAAGCAACACAATCCATGTTGCCCACTCTAATCCTCAACTTCATGGTTTCCCACTGATCAGTCTCCTATATGGCTTGTAGAGACAGTATAGGTGACTCTGTTGCAGGTCCTTCTATGTTTGTTAACTCCTCATGCTCCTCACAGTCTAAAAACTCTTCCTGCTCCCCTTCTTCTTTGATGCCTTCTACCAGAATCTGATACAGCTGGGATTTTTGGCACTTGTGTCCTGGTGAATATTTCGCAGCACACCAGAAACACAGGCCTTTCCTACGCCTCTCTTCAATTTCAGCAGCAGACAAAGCCTTCCCTGCTCCTCTGGAGTTATTGACATTAGGCCCCTTAGGATGCACCAGGCTTAATGCTTTAGGAGTCGTGTTCCTTGAGGCTATTGATGGGACAGAAGAATTCACTCCACTCACAGAACCTTTAAACCCAACCAAAGTAGGTCTAGGGGGAATAGAAATTGCTGACGGAACCACTGTTCGACTGAAATTAGAGTACGATCTCTTCGACCCAGGGAAGAATATACTTTCTAAATGTTTGGCCATTTGAAATGCCTCAGGTAACGATGAAGGATGTAAAAGCTGAACATACTGGCTAATTTCCAATCTTAAATGTGCTTTAAACAGACTTAAGACATAATCGTCAGGAAGGTTTACCTGATTCAGCAAATCAATAAAATCTTCGTAATACTTTTCCACCGAATCCGTTTGCAATAGCCCGACCAAATCTGAAAATGGATATTCGAAGCTTCCTTGCGCAAATCTTTCCTTCATTTTAGTTAGATACTGGCTCCATGAAAGTTGATTCAGCTTCGAGAGGTTTTTCGCCGCAAAATGATGCCACTGTAGCGCCTTTCCCTCCAAGTGAAGCATCACCAACCGTACTTTGGCACTCTCCGGCGTACGCTCCGCCTCAAAATATTGTTCCAGTTTGCAGAGCCAACCCTTAAAGTCAGACCCATCGAATTTTGGGCACATCAGTTTATACGCTAAATTCCCAGTGTGAACCTGGTCCTCGTTTTTCTCCTTAGGATCCTCAGCATCTAATACAGTAACCTCCGAACCCGTGTCGTTCATCGTTGCTCCAGTCGTGTTGGTGTTGACTGGATTCGAAGAACTAGGGGTTGATCCCGTCGCACCCTGAGTGGCCGAGGTAGTGTTCATAGAACCCACTACTTTCCCAATCGATTCATCCAGTAAGTTCTTGAAATCGACCATCAATTGGACCTTAAACTTCGCAAGCTTAGCTTCCACCTTCTCATCTAACTTTGAGATTTCAGACTGTAATCTCTCCGATTCCAGCTGCCATGTGTTTGCTTGACTCGATTGTTGTCTGGTTTCCACCATCTTCCGGATCGATGATAGCTCTGATACCCTTGTAATCTCTGTAAATGAAGAACTGAATTTATCGAAGAAAAATTAAGAAGAAGAAAACAGAAATGGGAGGCAGACAGAGTATATCTCAATAGATATCCCAAATGACAAACATCAACAACGATAAGGATGGCTGTGTCTCAGCAAGCCCCTTAAAACCTTATCCACCAAAACGGCAGCGTTCTCACTATTCTTATTAAACTCGATACGTACCGTATCATTAAACTAAAAACAACACTTAAACAAAACGACACACTCAACGGTAAATTAAAACATTCCAACGGCTATCTGAGATCTTCAATTCGAGCTATTGCAGACCCTTGGAGAAGGAGCACCACCCTCGCACAACGCCGAGCGGAGAGGCCAGGACGGGAAATCTAAACACCCACCTGAGGGACGCGGATTTTGGAGAGGGAGTAGATATGGAAAGCGCGTGGGCGCGTACATTGGGTTTTTTCCCAGTCCAAACCAAATAAAGGCTTAAAAATCAAGCAAGAGAAAACGTAGCTAAAAAAACCAAACCAAATAAATGCAAAACTATTACTCCTTTGAATTCTGGGTTCAACATAGTAGGACCCACACCTAATTCTCTTTTTCTTTTCCTTAAATAATGAGTATGCAATTTTTTTACTGCCCTTTATCCATTATATTATTTAGTTTGTCCAAATAATGGGTATGCAATGCAACTGCTACCTAAAGGACCACACAGATCCGCTTGTGTTATATGTGTATTTATAATAAGAATTAATTCGTAAAATATGTAAACATAATTACAAATAAAATCAATATATCTATATAATTATTACAACATGTAAAGTTAATCTTAAATTTTAAACTCTAAATATATATATAATTAGAATTAAATCAGAATAAATCTACAAATAATCCACACATTATATTTATACTTAATAAGATTTGAACTTGAGTTTCTAACGGATGTCGAGCTATCTGATTTAGATAGTGAAAAAACTCATAAACTCAACATTTTACTAAATAAATTTCAAAACTCATCTATATGAGATAAATAATATTTGCTAATTGCCATCAATAAATTATAAAAATATTATAAAATACTAAGTAAAAGGTTTAACCCTCAAATAAATATTCAAACTATACTTTTTTATATATAGGCGCCTAAATTTTATTTTGGGTCAATTAGGTGTCTAACGTTTTCTTTCATGATCTAAATAGGTGCCTTACCGTAACTAACGCTAATTTTAAGTCGTTATCCAATAAAAATCGTACATGTAACATTATTAATCATTTTCTAAATTTTATTTTAAAAAATAAATCAAGATTTTTAAAATATCTTGAAATTTTCAAATAGTCCCCAAATTCCTAAACCCTCCAAATCTGGCCACTCCCATCGGCATTGGTGACATTTTTGGCGACGGAATGAAGCGCCCTCCTCGCCGAACGACCTACACACCGTTCATTGTCGTTATGTCGTCGTTCGTCATGAATCATTCGAATGAACCATTCAACGATTTTGATATTTCGAACAACGTCGATCCGTTTTCGAAAATGAAGTTGTGGGGTAAATGGTCGTGATAGTTCAGCGGCGGATGTGGTGAGCGGCGACGTGGCAACCGACGACAAAAACAAGCTAAATCAGGATTTGGGTGTTAGGATTTTAAATTTTGAGGTTATTTTTTATTAAATTTTATTTATTTTAAAATATAATTTTGAAAATTTAAGAAGATGTCATGTGTCAGATAACGAGAGTTAACGGTGAAAATTAACGGACAGTAACAGTGAGACACATATTTTTTTAAACAAGAAAACTCAAATTTCATTCATTCAAATTCATCACCATACAAACATAAGAACATAGGTCATTTAGACCAAGCAAATCAAGCTCAAAAAATGCCTAAAAATATGAACAATAAAAACATTCATCGAGACCTTCATAACAACGAGCATTGAAAGTTTGAAACTTAAAGGGCAAGGGACCATTGTCGTACGCCTGGATTAAAAGAAGATTCACGAAACGTGAGGCTTGGTAGTTGATACCGAAGGCACATCCATGAAATCCAAGGACCGAGATGACGAAGACGGTGAACAATAGGCTACAAAGGCCTTTGAAAAGCATGATTCTCTCATCGGTGCTAACCATGGAAGTTTTGGTACCAAAAAAAAGATATCAAGGGAAGAAAAAAGCCCTAAAATCTGCGAAACAACCAGCCTCAATGTTAGAAGATGAAGAACCACATCGGTCGTAAGTCACATCGCCAGATCTGAGAACAAACCGAGCGAACAGACAAGAACACAAAATTTAGAGAAAAATGGAGGAGGAAAAAATGGTGGCCAACCAGAGCCCACCACCTGATCCTTCACCGTTAAAGCCACCATGAATGGACCATCTTCCTCTACAGAAAAACGAGTTTGGACCTGAACCATGGTCAAAGGAGAAGCGAAATCTTCAACAATCAAACTAAAGGGAAAAGCAAAACTCAAGTAATCAGAGTGAAAAAAAATAGAAATAAATATGAAGCAAAAAAAAAAAGAGGGGAGGAGGGGAACCAGCCACCTAGCCAAGAGAGGCTGCTGGCCCCAAACAAAGGAAACTAAAGTTTTGGTTTTTCGCTAAGAAAAAACAAAGCATTTTAGAGCTTTCCTTCACGGTTCGCTTTACTTTACTTTGTTCTTGACCACAACTTTTTTATTAAAAAGTTTGTTCGGCGGGGCACCAGTTTAAGTAACATTGAAAATATTAGACACATATTTGATTTAAAACAAAATTTAGACACCAAACTAAAAAAAAATAGTATATTTTGAACATTTATTTAACTCTTTAAGCCTAAATAAAATCCAAAAAAATAATAAAAAAGTATATGTAAAAACGTCGTCAGTTATTAAACAATAAAACAGCCAAATAAAATAATTACACGTGTTAAGAAACTAGTTCTCCTCCTTAAATCAACTAATGAAGTCAACCAAAAAATTACCATAGCTGTGAATTTATCAACCAATATTTAATTTACTTTATTATTTTTTTATACTTTTTTAAAAAAATATTTTTGGGTAAAGTTCACAAGTGGTCACTATAACATTCCAAAATAATTACTTTTGTCATCGAACTTTTAAAATTACAAAATAGACATTAAATTTTTAATTTTGTTATAAAATGGACATTAAACCATTAGATATTGCTAATAGCCTAATGGCGAGCTAGCTGACCAATTAAAGTAATGTATTAGCTGTTACAAAATGACCATTGAACTTTGTAAATAATACATAATAATAATTGAGCTATTTAATTGTTACAAAATGACTATCAATTTATTTAATTGTTACAAAATTATTAATTATTATAATTTATACAGCAATTTGTTTGTTTGATTTTAAGAGATTTTACCTAAGCGTTTCAAATGAAGGAATAAAAGAGTTTTTGTTTTTAGAAATATTTCGAATATAAAGAATTAAGAGCTTTCTGTTTCTAAAAATATTTTATATTGAGGAATTAAAGGTTGTTTTTTCTTTTTGAGAAACGCTTTTGGAAGCCAAAAATCATTTCACTCCTTCAATTGAAGCACTTTTGAAAACAATTTTTTCTTGAAATCAATGATAAAAAAAATTTAGTATAACTGTAATAACCAATCAGTTTGGAACAATTAAATAATCAATAATTATTTTATAACAATTAAATATTTTGATTACTAATTTATAATAATTAAATTATTTAATAATCTTTTGTAATAATTAAATATTTTAAAGATCGTTATGTTACCTTTGCAAAATTTAACGATATTTTTGTAACAATTAATATATTTAGAAAAAACATATTATTTTGATTGTTCAGTCAGTCCATCGTTAAGCTGCTAACGACTTCTAACAAATCGATGTCTATTTTGTAACTATTAATATATTATTTTAATTTTTAGTAACAAAATTGAACTTTTAATACTTACTTTGTGAATTTTAAAAGTTAATGACAAAACTAATATTTTGGAATAATTTAGGGACCATTTGTGAAATTTATCCTTTTCTTTTCGTCAAACTCGAAACGTATGTTCGGTTTTGAAACGGAGACTTCTTGTTTATGTTTGGGTTTTTTAGAACTAAAAAGAAGAAGAAGAAAAGGCAGTCTTTGGATCTGAAATGTTTTATTTTTTTGGTTTAGATTTTATTTAATTTTTCGCATTTCAAATTATTAGAACAACATCGATTTTCTTTCTGAAGTAGTTTTGTTTTTTTAACTATATTTATATTTCGATTTCGTTTAGGTTTTTTTATTTTATTTTTTATTTTTAATATTCTATTAATTTAATGATCCAAATCTGACACCCAAATCATGAGGAAGAAGCTCGACACTCGTTTCCCAGCTGTAAGCTTCTATCTTTTTCTTATTTTCCTTTTGCTTTTCACTGAATTTATTTAAGTTCCCTTTTCAATTAGATGTTAATTTGAGTTGGGTATTTGATTTTTGTTTGATTTGATGGAAAATGAATCTGGGTTCTCTTTAGTTTTCGATTCTGTGATTGTTTTTGTTGCTGCGCTTCCGATTTGTACGATTGTTTTTGTGATCTGGGTCGTCATTTATTTTCCATATATTAGTTGATTCTTTGTTCAATATTTAGGGTTTTTGGATATTTAGTTTATAATTGTTTTAATTATATGGAATTTCACGGACTATGTTGTTGGATTTGTGTTTTTCTGAGTTCTAGGGAAAATTCTTTGTTTTTGGATGTTCTATGAAAACCTCATGTTGGTTTTATAATGTTTTCTTATTGTTCTTCGAAACCGGTCGATTTTACGGAGAGATGGAAGTTAAATTTCCAAAATATTATTTGATAGTTCTTAGTTTGCAGAATGTTTAGCTTACTGACTTCTAGAACTTTAGTTTCTTGTTAATCTGTATGTCCTAATTTGGTCTTGACATCATGGAAAAAATTGAACATACCTATGTCAAACACTACCCCCATCCGACACTCACGCCTAAGTTTAGAATAACATAGCTTAGCCGTGTCCTATCTTCTCATACCGCACTTGGCACTTATGTTATGTTGATCAGTTGCTGGTATTAAACCAGCTACTTACAAGGACGTGTGTCTGAAGATGCTCTCACTGAATGGAACGATGAGGACATCGATGCGTCAAAGATCCCGTCTTCTTCTCTTGATTTTCTCTGTCAGTATGTAAGAATCCTTGTGAGGTTTCTTACTGATTTTTGGGTTGCTGTTTTATATTAGGATATCCCGATATTAGTTGGCAATGTTAATCGCTTATAATTAAGATATACAGGTTTGTGGTCCCATAACACCATTTAGTGTTGCATCTTTCGAGCCGTTTTTTGCCCGGAGGCGGAGAATATGCATGACATAATGATTAAAAAGATCGATACATCCGAAGAAAATGTTTTTCTGATGTTTCCTATACGCTTTAGGACCACGGGTTGTGTTGTCATCCTTGGCTTTGAACCATCTTCTTGGAATGATATTTTTACCGATGGCTGCCATGATTAATGCTGAAACTAAACTTTCAAACGTAATTGTTTTTTCAGGCTCGCATTAAAAAGATTATGCAAGCAGATGAAGATGTCGGGAAGATTGCATTAGCAGTGCCTGTTTTAGTTTGTGAGTTGCTATAACTTTCATGATTTACTGAAATAATTCCTCCATGCGTGTATATTACTCGCTCATGCTTCTTTCTATTACTTTTCAGCGAAAGCATTGGAATTGTTTCTACAAGACCTTTGTGATCGTACGTATGAGATTACTCTTCAGAGAGGAGCAAAGACCATGAATTCATTGCATTTGTAAGTGAAGAATTAGCTTTATTCTTTTTGTAGCATGCGATATATGTTGTCTAGTTTAGGATTTTACATTATTTTATGCATTTATACACGTTTTCATGCACATAAATATGGCCTTCGCATTAATGCCTTAGAAGCTTTTGGAGTTTTACTCTAAAGGTTTAGTACTGTAGTTTTATAAACTTTTCTCGATTTTATTTAATTTCTTTTGCTTTAATTAAAAGTTCCCCACTAATTATTTGGCATTGAAACAAAATAAAGGATATAAAGAAGAAAAGGTGAGGAGGGGAAAAGTGTGTGGAGAGAGAGAGAGAGGGGGGGCTGAGGCTATGTTAGTTGGACTCAGGAGTTTCGGGTGTGGGTATGTGTTCTACACGGATATGTTCAATTTTTTTTAAAAGTTATTCTATCTATTTGGAGGGTTATTGTATTTCAGGAAAATTAAAGGGTTGGAGCAACATAGGAATGAGGACAGGAAATCGATCCGATACCGCTAAAGATCCAAAGAATGTACATAAGTAACAAATTTAAGTATTTACTTGCATTAAATCATTAACTTCTGTCCTAATCCTAAATAAGAGAACCCTTTGTTGGTCTGCAAGGACAGCAAAGATTTCAATTTTTATGTTGGGCTTGGTCCAGGTTTCCTCCTTTTGGGTCCAAAAGTATATAGGTCCTCTGTGAAGATTACTATAAATGGTGAATCATAATTTGGGGAGAAAGGGATCTATTTTTCATCCTTTGTCGAACATGCTACATTTTCGGACTAACAAGCCTCGTGATCAGTGTGGTATCATATTATGTGTCTTCGGATCTCGTTCTTTGTGCCCTTAGTGTTATGCATTTTCTATGAATTGTGCATTGTTCTAACAAAAACATGTATCTAAATTGCAGAAAGCATTGTGTACAGAGCTACAATGTATTTGACTTTCTGAGGGACATTGTTAGCCGGGTTCCTGATTATGGTCATGGCCATTCTGAGGCTGCTGCTACTGATGATCGAACCATTTCCCGTAGAAGGTTATAGAAACCCAAGATCCCCCTTGTTTTTTTACTGTTCAATTTGTAAAAAGTTAACTAATTTGGTGATATTTTCTGCATCATTTTGCCAGAAAAGCTGCCGGAGATGAGGTCAATGACAGTGATGAAGAATCAAAGAGAAGCAGAATGGTAAGATGACTTCGATTCAACAAGTATCTGTCTGTGCACGTGTGTGTGTGGACATACATGCTATAAGCGAATCGAACATAGGGTGAACTTGTGTGCAACTCTATAGAATGAATTATGCTAAACAAGTCCATTTTTAATTTCACTCAGATGCATTATCCGGGGGCATGCCATTTTCATATGTATGTGAATTTAAGTACTTACGCTAACTGACTTCCTTCTTACATGTATTCAGCAGCATGATGTGGGGCATGCTGGCACCAGTGGCCGAGGGAGAGGCAGGGGACGAGGCAGGGGTCGTGGAAGAGGAGCTCGACATGCAGAGAGAGATGCTCATCGTGAAATAGAACCAGAACCATGCTCAACGCTTCAGCAAAACAACAAAAGTCATTCAACCCCTGGAATGGTGATAGATGATGGTTCTGAGTTGAAGGAACCGGTGAAAGAGAACACAATTGATGAAGATGCCAATCAAGCTGTTCGGAATTTTGATTTGAATGCCGAGGTAGATGAGAATGTGGATACCAAAGCCTCAGCAACTGCTGCTAGAGTTGATGCACCTCCAGCTTCAGCTGCTTCTAAAGTTGCTGCACCTGCAGCATCAGCCGGTGCTGCTAGTGCTGCTGTACCAGCTGCAGCAGCAGCAGCAGCCCAGCCTTCTTCGGCAGAGCCTACAACAGAAGCTAAACATGAAGAATACCCAGGCTGGTCTCTTTCAGATATGGACAAGATGGCTATTGATCCTCTTCAACTTGCTCGGCTTGGCGGAAGGTTAGATGAAGATGAAGAAGATTATGACGAGGAAGGGTGAGTAGCTACGAAGCTGGACTCCTAGAAAATTTTAGCGGTCAAGGTCAGTTTAGCACCCCGGGTATTGATTAGATTGAGAAAATGCGAAAATAGCGAGATCTCATTGAAATATGGAAGTATATCCTATGTAGGTCTGTAGGTGTCAAATGCATTTCTCTTCTGTGTCTGTTTATCCATCGTCGTTCACTTTCTGTTATAGCATTTGCTAACATAACTTTAAAAATGGTAGATTCTCACAACCGAAAGACGCTAGTCCGGGAACCTGCTCGTTATGCAATGAGAAATTTGTGGCTCCTTAGTGTTAACTATAAATCTCATTGCATGTTTCATTTCGACCTAGGTAATGAACTTTAGTTTTGTGATTGTCAAATGCCCATTTTTCAAATGCATTTACCAAGTTCAGCAATGGGAAGAACACTTTGGCCTGCCGAGTTGCAGAAAGGAGTGATTCAGATCCAAACTAAAACCGGGCAGTCTTCAGAACTTGTTTGTGCTAGATGTATGGAATATGGATGCATTGCAAACTTTGTTTTCATGCATGTGAACCATAGTTTAACATTATTCTTGCCTTGGTCACATGAATAGGCAAACTTCAATTCTCATTTTCTTGAAATATAAACACTCGCATTCAATGAAAACAACTCTGAAAATCAGACACATACAACACATAGCTGACTTTAACACTCAAATTCGAGTAACATAATAACAATAGGTTCAAGAGTGATCTGGTACCATGCTGTTGAGATGGAAAGTTCCATTGCTCTTATGGTGTACCTCCACCTTGAACTTCTCTTCCTTGTCTCCTCTCTTCACCTTGAGAAGCATTTCGAGTTTCGCAAAATCTTCCACCACCTGTGTAGGAGACATTCAATGAATATCATTACCTGAATCCACATTGGTCATCGGATACTAAATCCATTAAATACCTCGGCATTGGCATGAACGATTTCTTCGAGTTCATAAGGCATAAGGGAATTTGATCTCTGCTGAATGGTCTTGAGAGCATGATTTGCTGCATCTTCAACAACAGGATCATGTGTTGGCACAGATTGCAATCCAGGGCCATGGCCTTCTATTTTACACCAAATAATTCATGTTCCTTTTCAGGTGCATATTTAGATACATGTTTAAAGATCAAAGGGAAATTGTGTTATGAACAAACCTTGCTTGACCCCAAGATCCGAAACAGTAAAACAAGGCGAATCAGCAGCAGCAGCATCACCGGCATGTTTAAACCCCTGCAATTCCTTGAAGTTCATCCATGGCTTAACCCACACTTTGGCCTCATAAAGCTTCTTTTTGCCAGCATCAATGGCTTCCACCGTCAAATGGTGAAGCGTCCCGGCCACCACTTGCTCGGCCGCTTTCACCACCCTCACAAACTCAACCACGCCGTTCTCTTTCTTGTTGTGTTCGTCGACAGCGAAGCGACCGAGATTTTCGACCTCCGCGCTGTTTAGGGAACCGCCGGAAGGGCGAACTCCGCCGGTGATGGTGGCCATTGGTTAAAAGCTGAGGGTTGACTGCACAGAGAGATTGTTGAAGAAGAGAATTGAGATTGCTATAGAGAACAAAATGATGATTATGAAATTGGGTTTTCGCATTTGGGTTTATATAATAAAAAAATCGAATGAATTTGAAGAAAATTTGTTAATGTGAATTTGAATTTGCCATTTTAGCTTGAGCTAAGCAAAGAATAAATTATTTTACTTAATATGTAAGCAATTCAAGGCTTCTACACGAAGAAAGAACTCAATAACTCATGCAAATCAATTGAATCCAATTCCGAATTTCTCTAAAAACAAATTGTTTGATAAATGTAAATAGTTGATTAATCGAACCATTTAACCAAATTTTTTAAGATTAATTTCAACTCGGTTTTGAAAATCCAAACGGAACAAGCTTTTTAACAATCATTTGTATCATAACAAGTAAACCAACCCTTTAAGTATCTAAACCGAATCTAAAATTGGTTCGAAATTTAAAACCGAATTAACCGAGTAAACCTGCTCACCCTTGTGTTCACCAAAACCACATCAACAAGTTTTGAAACTATTATTACAGTATTCAGTGAATACATATGATATAATTCTTCAATACAACACAAACTCCATTTGTGGAGGAAAAACAAAGAGAAAAGGGTCAAACTTTGGAAGATGGGGAAGACAACAAGTACAGTATTTTCACTGCAAATGGCATCTCAAAGTGCTCCAAAAACAAATGTGACAAAAGCTTGGGATCTAATTCTGCACTTTTGAGATCAGAAACTATGGAGGATTTTTTTTTCTTAAAAAAGAAAAAAAACACGAGTTTTGAAATATGCTCGTGTGAGATTTATCCTTCGGTTCCATAGCTAAGAAGCAGTGAAATGAGCTTCTCCGATAATTTCGGAGGAAAAAGAGGGACAGAATCGGGAATGTCTTCTCATCACAAAAAACATAACTAAGGTCTTAGGATGGTAATATGTAAGCATTTATGTATGTACGTATGCATGCATGTATGTAAGCATATCTTATGACTTTCAATTAGCCCTTCTCACGAAAAAGAGTTCGGAACTCGGAAAATCTTGAGAATTCGAGTCGGTCGACGGCGGTTTTGAGTTCGTCTTTGATCCTGTATTAAGCCTCACCTATCATATTGATTCAAAAAAGCCAAATCATATGTCAAACTTTCAGTGCAGCAAATATAAGAATTTTATGAAGGGAAGTACTTATGTTACTCGGACTCGGGTGTGGGTTGGATATGGTTTTATTTCCGTCATAATTATGTTCGTCTTTTTCTAAGTTTTACAGTGTATTTAAAGGATCTTGGAGGGTCATACCTCAAAATATGCCAGACTGATTATAGCAACAAAGTTGAAACTAAAGACTGTACCAATTACAGATAAGTTATTCATAGGACAAACCTCGTATTGTTCGAGCAAGGAAGCAAACAACGATGCAATTCCTTGAATGACAAATTTCTGGCAAACACAGGCTCGTGTACCAGAACCGAAGGGAAGAAAAGCCGCATTCTCATTCGGATCATTCAAAACAAAAGAACTCTTTCTTTGATCCTTTGGTTCTTCAGCATGCCCTGAAGAAAAGAAAAGCCATATGATTATCATATATTAGTACCCTGTGACACTGAATGCAAACTAACTCCAAAAGAAGGTTGATCCTTTGGTTCTTCAGTCGGACCTTCGTTTTATTTTCCGATTTAGCCCAGAGCTATATGACATCATACGTTGAATATTTTTCAGCAAAAGGTATAATGACATATAGCCTTGGGCTAAATCGGAAAATAAAACAAAGCATAAGCAAATCCGAGTTAATAGACATTTTTTAAAAAGTAGTGTGAAACCTGCAATGGATGTATCTTTGTTCAGTGAAGCAGATATTTTTTCTGTCTTAGACAGAAAACGATACGGATTAAATTTACCGGCATCATTTCCCCAACTAGACTCATCCGTCTGCACCAACTGCATAGGTACAACAAGTATTGATCCAGCTGGTACGATTACGCCTGACTTAAGCTTCAAATCTTCAAAACACAGGGAAGGAAAATATTTGTATCAATGACCATGGAAGCAGTGTTATATAATTAGTAAAGAAAACCACGACCAATATGGGACTTGGGTTTTAAAGCTCAAAAAGACAAATCAATTCGAAAGAGAGTTGAACACCGTATGTCATTCTAAAGCATAAATTAGGGCCGATGGTTATAAAAAAATACAGAAAACATCAAGCTAGATTGTATCATACAAGCTCTATATATAGCTCATAAAGATTTTTCAATAACCTGAAATTTGAAGTGCACAATAAAATGTCCGAAAATTAAGGTGGTTAACGGACCTTGAAACACTACAATATGTATAGAAATTTGAGGTTTTGACAAGAAACCAGAATACTTAAGTGCTAAAAAGTATTTGTTGCAAGATCCATGTCCATATTAAAATGTAATTCTAGTTTAATGATAAGGGAAGACATCAAAAGGTATATCTAATGTCAAATTTTTTCCAATTCAAAAGTTGCTCACCGTGTTGCAGAGAACACCTCTGTAGCAAAGGTCCGGCTGACATAACACGAGCAGACTCATAGATAGTGGCCAACAATAAAGGCATCTTCTCCGCAATAGGTTGATTTTTGTCTTCCGAACTTTTCCTTGCCATGATTATCTCTGTGTAGATCTGCAGAAGTCCAATTCCGAAGACATGATTCAGAAGTCTCTAAGTATTTCCTAAGAGTATCAAAGTAAATGATGACTCGGAAAAGAAAGAAAGCGGAAAACATGTCTACCTTATGCTGGATTTCAGGATGTGTAACAAGCCTCATCAACATATTACTGATCAAACCTCCGGTCGTTAAGCATCCATGAAACAGCATGCACATAATATTGCCATAAGGTTCATCTCTTACATTAAGATGGCCATTAAACTTGTAATTTTTACTGCACTGTTGAACGAGGTCTTGAGTTAGGCATTTCAACTTTGTACATAATCGTCGATACCTCCAAAATCCTCCTTCCCAGAAGGGAGTAACACTATACGAGGCCCAAAAGCATGCATCTTTAGCAACCATCATCAAGAGATCCTCGTAGATAGTAGCCTTTGACCAAGCCAAGAATGTATCACCGAAGATTGTAGCACCAAGCAAAGTGAAAGCCATATGCTGAGAAGCCATTTTACAATCGACACGTCCTTTGGGCATGTTCTGGTGTAGTTCAGCCATGATACGGTCGACAGCCTTGGTGGTGATTAAATTTTCTCTATCAAACAACTCCACATTCAATTCGGATGCCAATGACTCTCTTCTCTTTTCTACCTTCAGATGATGAAGTGGAAAAAAATCCATAGATTATCAGAAGGTTGTTTGATTATATGCCATCAAAGTATGATTGAAAATGTGAGAAAATAGCATATATGAATATTTCATCTTCTCATATACGATTGCCATTAAGTAACCATTTGTTGGAACCATTCGAACATCAAACACAGCATATTAGAACGAAAATGCTCGAGAAAAAAAACATACGAATATGATTGCCCCCTACATCCCCCTCTTAAACAACACCTATCATTTGAACCGGTTTGTGTTTTGAAAATCTGGTTAGTATTCGGTTTTTCCATATAGAAACCAAAGTTTCCAATTCAACCTAAACAGGAAAAGAAACCCAATCTCATATTCTAATCATCTGAACCGATTGTGAATGAAAGACTCAAAAGGCCAAACCATTACCTAAGTCAAGTTGGCCCTTAAACCATATCATTATTGCCTAAATTCATTTTCTTAATCATTAGAACTCTAAATTTTCAGACTCGGTTGGATTTGACCAGGCAACACCAATACCACTAGAGCTCTCAAATTGAACTTTGAGCCTCAAATTTCGAGGGAAGCTCGAGCTCAAGCTTCTTACATATTGAACTCCCCTGTGCTCGATTACATCCCTATAAATCGGTTCGAATAAGCAGCGACCATCTTCTTCATAAGTTTAACAACAGCAATAGCAGCTAAAAGAACTTGTAGCTCTCAAGTACCTTATCAAAAGAGGAAGCAAAGAGGGTGGACTGTCCAAAGGCCAAATCGAAAGCCTTTCCGGTCAGTGGCAGTTTATCCTTAGCCTGCCACAGCATCTCTCTGATAACTTCTGGTTCTTTTATTGAAACCAAAAGTTGCTTAGGACTCAACCATAGCTTCACAACTGAACCATATTCCCCATGTGAATCTGACAATACCTCTGCAAATATATATATACCAAGAAAAGCAACAATTTAGGCAAACAAAGCAAAACCCAGATTCTAAAAATTCAAATACTGATCATTTGCATTAGAAATCATGTAATTCTCTAAAGAAAAGATGAAGCTTTTACTGGTTAGATTATATGGCTGAAAAGTCAAAACAACGTTTTAGCAATCCAAGAACAACCCAGATTCAGAAAAGGCCAGAGATTCATCTTTTGCATTAAAAATCATGGAAAATCAGAGAAAAGATGCAGTTTAATACCTGTGAGATTTTGTTTGGAGAGAGTACTGAAATGGCCATAAAAGGAAGGAGAAGGAGGCCCTGGGATTTTGGAACCCTGATTCCATAACTTAAAGAGCTTAAAAAGCTTGTGGGTGAGAAAATAAGTGACTGTTATAAGAGAAATCCAAAGAAAAGCATTGATTTCCCAAACAGCATAGTCTCTGAGAAAACGAGAAGTTTCCCGGGAAAATTCACAGGAACTGGGAGGATTCCATGCTTGCAAAACAAAACAGAGGAAAGGGTTCATTTTTTCCCACTGTTTCATAAGTAGGAAAAAGTTTGGATTTTTTAAATTGGATTTTGTGTTTGAAGGGATTGAATAGGATGTGCTGTTTCAGTTCAGGTGAAGAACGTGAAAAGAAGAAAAGAAGTTTTAAGCTTTTTGGGTGTGGTTTTTTGACTTTGGAAGGAAGGAAGAGTTTGAGTTGTGTTTGATTGATGGGAAAATATGGCAACGCATGTGCTACTTGGGGACGTGGGTCCAATAACATCTCAACATTACACCATAATTTAGGTGTTCCATTAACTTTGACATTCATTTGTCGTGTACTATATTTATTTGGGTTTTATTTTGATGCACAAGCTGTGTAAATTTTTTTTACACATTCCTTTTATAAAATTTAAAATCTAAATTACTAACCCTAGCAACCTAAAACCTAAGCCCTAAATCCTAAATTCTAAATTCTACCCATAAACCTTAAATTATATACCCTACATACTAAACCCCTAAACCCTAACTTAAAACCATAAACCCTAAACTCTAAAATTAAAGGGCTTGTGTAAACTAAAGTTTACACAAGCTTGTGCATCAAAGTATTTTCCTATTTATTTTTAGAAAAATTATCACCACGTCATTTATAGAAACAACAAATAAAAACCACCAATTCTATTATTATTTTTTATGTGATTAATTTAATAATAAAATAATTTTTAGAAAAATAATTTTTAAAATTACATGAAAAATTTTAGTGAAGATTTATTGGTTAGAAAAAATAACATTAAAAAATTATGGTGAAATATATAATTTTTATTAGTTGGTCACATAAATAACGTGGTGAGAATTACTCATGATATAATTTTTGTTGGTGCCCCTTAACGTTTATTTGTTTTTCCATGATATAATTAATTTTATTTTTACCAAAATTACCCTCATTCTCTTCTTAAAACCCCATCCTCTCATCTTCTCCAAAACTTAATTTTTTTCCCGATCAGAACAAGTAGCCATCATCATAATCTAAATGGTGATTATTTGGAGAAGTTGTCCAAGTATTTTTCTGATCCTCCATGACTTAACCATTCTAAACGGTGATTATTTGGAGAGAAATGGGGAAACCGGTTCTTTGGAGTCGGTCTTATTTATTTCTCTGTCGGCACTCAATGAGTGGTTAGCGAGTCAAAGCTGAATCGTTCGGAACGGGACGACATTTGCAGAACAAATGAAAATGGGATGTGGGTTTAATCTTATATAGCAAGTGAGGGAGTAATAAAGAGTATGGATCAAGTCATTCTTTGTCTCCCTCTCTTCATTTCTGGGGTTTAATTCACCATTAATGGCTAGCACTAACAGTACATAACCTATTTTAGATTAGATTATAATCATACTTGATCTGATATGATCGGTGGAAAAAATGAGATTTGGGGAGGAGGATAATTTTGGTAAAATAAAATTAATTTAATAAATATTTTAATATATTAAACATAAAAATAAAATAATAATAATTAGGTGACGTGGCACATTTTGATTTTTAACGATGTTAGGTTTTTGAGGCAATATGAGTAATAACGTAAACTTTAGGGGGCAAAAGAGCCCAAAAAATACGTTAGGGGACAAGTTGGGAAAACAAATAAAGGTTAGAGGGCAAAAAGTGCATTAATCATATTTTTTTTAAACAATGACATCTGAATTTTTTTAATCACCATGAAAGATAATGCAATACAATGTATCAAAAAGAGAAAAAAAGAGACAAGTACACTAAAAGTCTCTTACAATGGTGCAAAAAAAAAAAATACTTCCATCGAAATTAGTATACCAAAATTTAGAAATTTTCATGAATCTCTTTTGTGTCTATCCAAATGAGACGCTTTACGAGTAAAAAAGGAGTGGTGAGCAAGCTAAGCTATCAGACAAATTGCTCTGTTACCCATGCCTGATTACATCGGTAACCAATCATCAACTGAGTGGGGATCCATCTTTCTAAGACCACTGATAGAACTAAAATCAGAAATTAGCGTCGTTAAGATCACTATACGAGCACCAACCGACTGCTAAAGTATACTGAAATCATGTTACAGGGACATATAAAATGAACCACAAAAATCAAAGAAAAAAAATATGTCACAAGGACAGAGAAAGTGTGTGCTACAAAGGCATAAATTCTTATTGAAATATGAAAAAAACAAGAAAAAAAATAATAGACTCGACGGTCGACAACCAATACTAAAAATAATTGCCGACCACTAATCAAAGGAAAAAAACAAAGTTGTAGGCGGCAGAGATTTGATAGAGAGCAACTAGGTTAAAAAATTGAGAGTTGTCGTGTACTATATTTCTATACATTAAATAAATTCAGGCACATTTATAAATTATGTTATTTCAACTCGAATAACTAAAAATAGAAGTGGATATTTGATCGAATCAAATAAAAAAATTTAAGTTAGTCTAACTAGAGAGTCTTATCTTATAACTCAAGCATGATTTTTTTTTCAAGTTGAGTTGTTTGATTTTAAGTTGGGTTGTTTGAGTTTCTGTTTAAACTTAATTGTAAACATTTTATGATGTTATGCTACTAATTAATTACAATTTAAACGGTTTTCTATAACCATATACAATACACATATCCGTTTCACTCATCCAACGATTCAAAAAATGTGTAAAACTTAAAATCTTTTATATGGTACACGCACGCACGCACGCACGCACACACGCACACAAACACACACACACTAGCCGGGATTGAGAGACTCGACTCGAACTTAACAATTGATCAACTAATTACTAAAATTTTGAATTATTCAAAAATTTATTTTTATAACTTAAACTTTATTTAAAAAAATTTCAAGTCAAATTAATAAAATTACGAGTTAAGTATTTTCGTATCGAGTCAAGTTGAATAATTCAAAAAAATTTAGTTGAATTTTACATACCCTTAATTAAAGAATAACAACACATCTACCACTAAAACAACTCAATAGGCTATGTTGCTTGGTGTCAATGAACGCGCCCTACGCGCCTGAAAATCCTCTCCTTTCTCCCCAAAAGCTCGCGTCACCCTAATATGCTTTCTCGTTTCTTCCTCGCCGGTAGGTTGTTCAGAGTCGTGTGTGGACGGTCGGTTGCCTCCACATCAGGTCGGCGGCTGTCGGAAGACGGCAGATGGTGGCGGGTTCTAGTTTGGTGGCTCGGGTCTGCTGGTGCGAACAAGGTTTTCTTTTTGGGTTCGTGGTAGGGCTTGGTGCTTTGTCCTGTCGCCGCCTCTCCGATTACCGCCGTCTCCCTCACCGGCAACGGTCTTCAGCTCCCTTTCTCCTCTTGCGGTTAAAGAATGAGTTTTGTTTTGGGGGTTTCCTCCAAACACAGCAAGTCCGGACGGAGTACCACGTTTTTCCTCCTTGTCTCCCTGTCTCGCTGATGTCTGCTAGTGCGAGCGGAGTACCACGCTTGCCGGCCGTCTAATTTCTGCCACATAGGTCTAGAGCTTTTCCGGCAGAGCTCAAGTTTTGCAGGAGAGACCATGAAGGCTGGACCGATCTTTCTGGAGCTTAGGGATGAGGGCGTTTTCGTCTTTTCAGGGACTGCTTACTATAAATATCTATTTCCATCTTTACTGCCCAAAATCTTCCATAAAAAGTCAAGCGGGCCCTTGATTCAGGGGATTTAGAAATCTGCTAGGATTTAGGTTTTTAATAGGTTCCGGGTATTAAATGTTAGGGTAAACTACATAAATGGTCCCCCAACTATGCTCCAATTATCTTTTGCGTCTCCCGACTATCAGAAGTTACAAAGTGGTATTTCGAGTTTAAAAAAGATAACAAATTGGTCCAACGCCGTTAAAAATCTAACGGTTGGTGACGTGACAGTTAATATAAAGTGCTATAATTATAAAATTAGCCCTCAAGTTCTATAATTATTTTAATTGACCTTAATTCTAAAAAAAATAACCCACGTATTTTAGTAATCTTTCATTTTAGTCCATCTTATTTTCTATTTATCCTCTCCTTTAATTCTCCAATTCATTTTCACCCCAAAATTCATTTAAGAGCCCCGAAAATATAAAGTATGCATCGTGTTAGAATCAAGAGCAGAAAGAGTGAAAATTGCAGCACCTAATTTTCCAAATGCAGCAAACTCGAGTTTCAGAGCTATTGTCCGCATTCCATCCACAATACTTTGTTTCTGCGGGGCCCTGTCACAGAACACAACATAAAATAAATGATCAAGTAACAAATGCAGCAAACACATAGGAAAACATATATTTTTGCACACAAACAAACATGTCGTAAAAATTAAAGCCGTCGGAAAATTTCTAGTCTTTTTTTCGGACCTGAAGATGACACCCTTGCAAGGTTATCATCAACATCACGAATAGGATTCCAAACAATTGAGGTCAAGTCACTGCCCCAATATGGAAACTCCATTTTATCATCAAGGAGACTTAGCTGCTCAAAGTCGTTATTACCATCTTTCCCAGCATCGCCAGAGTTTGACATATCAGCCGAACTCTGAGCAGCAGTTTTGTAGGTTTCCATATCAATGGAATGCGACTCTTCAATCTTCAGACCCGGACCAGTATCAATATGCCGAAGCAGTTCTGGAAGCCAAATCCGGAAGCAGTGGTCTTCACACTGACCTCTAGAAAAGATGTGATTACAACATTGTTGAACCTTGTGATCCATGACAGCAACAAGAAGCTCGTTGTCGAAACTCTGATGGTCGTCCCTCTTTTTATGGAAGCTCTGAGATATGGAACTATTGAAACAAGGAGCAATGCAGCTACTGCAATTTTCACTCTTTCTGCTCTTTATTCTAACAAGATGCATAATCTATATTTTTTGGGCTCTTAAATGGATTTTGGGGTGAAAATAAATTGGAGAATTAAAAGAGAGGATAAATAGAAAATAAGATGGACTAAAATGAAAGATTATTAAAATACGTGGGTTATTTTTTTAGAATTAGGGTCAAATTAAAATAATTATAGAACTTGAGGGCTAATTTTATAATTATAGCACTTTATATTAACTGCCACGTCACCAACCGTTAGATTTTTAACGGCGTTGAACCAATTTGTTACCCTTTTTTAAGTCGAAAGACCACTTTGTAACTTCTGATAGTCGGGGGATGCAAAAGATAATTGGAGCATAGTCGGAGGACCATTTATGTAGTTTACTCTAAATGTTATTAGTTTTGGATGGGATCCGGATGGTTCTACCTATCTGTGGAACTCCATTTGATGTGGCTCCGCTTCTAAGACGATCATGGTCTCAGTTTTCTTGCGACTTCGGTTCAGAACGAGTTTACTACTGTTGCTGCGTTCCTTACCAACTTGTCGTGGCCACAACGTAGGGGGTTGCGTTTTGCTTGCCTTGACAAGGCCCATTTCGACTGGAGTGGGAGCCTGCCTCCGTAGGGAGCTCTCAGGTGAGTTTCGAGCATTTTTCTGTTGTCTCAAGCTTCGGCTGATTGTTGAGGGATCGTTGTTGTGTTTATCGACGTTCGGTTGTTGTTTAAAGCTATCCCTGGTTGAACCAGTGGACGCTGTCTCTGCCTCTGCATCTTGCGAGTGTTGGCTTTCCTTTGTTGTTTGTTGGTTTCCACTGATGCCTACGTCTGGTGGGTTTGTTTTCATTCGGTCTGTCTTGCTCGTTGCCCACGCATGTGGCTTGTTTTGTCGTTGTTTATGTTAGACTTGTTTTTCCTTGTATGGGTCTCTTTTGTTTTTTTTTTTTGCTTTAATAGGGCTTTTGGGTTTTAAAATAGGTTTAGTCCTTTAATAAGTCCCCCCGTGTTGTCGTAATTACGTGCGCAGGGGCTTCCGAATCTCGAAACTACGTCTGAGGTCCTTCAAATTTTTTAAACGCTTTCAATTTTGTCCCTGATTTGGTTTTAATCGATTTTTGAATAGGATAATTACCCTTTCAGTCCCTTTAAATTCTCGCGTCTTCTCAATTTAGCCCTTGTTTTTGCATTTTAATTAGTTTTTTATGGTTTTATTATCATTTAGGTCCCTGTCAATATTCATTTTAATCATTTACTTTTCATTTTATTTTTGTTATTCATGCATTTTGCCTTTTTTTAATATATGTTTATATCGAATGTATGAGATTGCCATGTTGATATATATTTGTTTGATATCTTTTTTTATATGGTTTTTTAAATGATATATAGTTTTATATGTTACATGCTTGATCTTAATGTGTGCGTGTAACACCCGTTAAAATATATATGATAAAAAAAGGGAAATGAAGGTGAGGGTGTGGAGGCTCGAACCCGAGACCTCAGCCCTCACCATCCAGCGTGTTAACCGTCTGAGCCAAGGCTCATATTTGATTTTGCCTCCCCCTTTTTACCCTTAAGGTTAACGTAAAATCGTTTTGCATATGCATTTAATTAAAGAGACGTGTCTGTTCACGTACCCTTTAACACTACCAGTCATTTGTTCGAATCCCCAAGAGAAACCCCGCCCCTCTACCCGATCTCCGTCCATCTCCGTGCAAGACACCGCCACCGCCGGCGAGTGCGTCGTCCCTCCCTGAATCTCCAGTCGCCAAGCACGCGCGATTTTGTGCCGTCATCCGTCGTGTATGAACGTCTGAAGTTCGACGTTGTGGCGCAACCTCTCTCCGTCGCTTCCGGCCGTCCCCGACGCCCAGTCGTGTCACGGTCGTCAGATCTGGAACCTCCTCATCGGTCCGATCAAAACCCAAGGTTCGATCTTAGTTTTGGCCATCGTTTCACCCTTCATCGGAGTACCATCTTTTTCCGGCGAGTTTTGAGCTTTTAAGGTAAAATCCGACAAATTTTCGGCATGTTTCGCGTTGTTAATTCATGGGTTGAGTTTGTGGTTCACTGATCTATGTTTTCCTGATAGGATTGCTGCGATTGGCGTCTCTAGCGAGTTTTCCGGTGACCGGTCGGCAAGTTCGTTTATTTGGGTAAGTGAGCCGGCCTGAACCGGCTGGACCAGTCGGCCCATCAATCGAACCCGAGACCAAACTCAGTTGGCCCAAAAACCCAAACCCAGTCAACCCGAGCCCATCGCCCGAGTTCGACCCGACCCGTCTCTGACCCGAACCGAACCGTGTTCGAGTCAACTCAGTGAGTCAACTCACTGAGTCAACTCAGTTGACCTTCTGTTGGCTACTAACGTCATCATGACGTCAACGTTGACCGACCCTCGTTGACTTTGATCTGCTGGCGTCAGCGTTGACTGGCTGACGTCAGCGTTGACTTTGACTAAAAAGTCAAAATTTTCGAAAAAGCCCTATTTTATGTTTTTCGACGTCCTGAGTCCGTTTTTGAAGCCCGTTTCGCAAAATTCCGACCCGAAAGCCTCTGAATCTGATCTTGAACCAAAAAATGCTTATGCGTTTCTTGTTCAGTTTAAAGGTTGTGTGATTAAGGATTAATTGTGGGTTTTTGTTTAATTGAAGGCATCTGTATATCTTTATATCTGCGTGGTTGTGGGATGTTGAATCCGAGTTCAAGTGTGTTCGAATGTCGTCCATAAACCGACCAGTGTAGCTCGGAGTGAAGGTAATACACTACTACCCCTTGTATGCTTTATGTACATGTCGATATCCGGTTAACGCATGCATGCTTATGATGAAGTGTTTTGTAAACTCTGCTTAAGCCGAATCAGATACGAGAAATAAATATGGGAATTATTAAAACCAAAATATTTGAATAAGAATACTAATAGACTAGAAGTATCGAAAGTTAATAGTAATAAAAAATACAGTTAAATCCGCAACTCGATCAATGATGTCTGAGATTCAATCCCCATAATATGGAGTAAAGGATATTGGATTTGAAATTACAAAAATGCCCCTAAGGTATAAGAATGACTAAACTGCCCATAATAAAAGAAGTGGCCCAAAATCTGCTTTCGACCTGATTGAAAAATTACCCTACCTAAGACGTATGTTCTATTGGAAAAGACTTCGGCATCATTATTTGAACGCGTGTGATAATAAAAGAAACTTGGATTTTTCCCCTGAGCTCTGAATAACACACGAAGGTGAATTTACTAGAAATATCGTTGTATTCCTGAGTTGATCCTTACGACAGTAATGAATGAATTAATTGGAATGATCGTAATGACCAAAAAGAATGTAGTGCCTTCGAGCACCGAAATTCTTAATTAATCGGGATGACAATTATGCCCTTAAGTTCTAAATGAGTAAATCGTTTCTGAGGGCCGAAGGGATTAGAACGACTTAATCTCTATCGAGTACGTAAATGATAGAGGTGCTAAATAGTAAAATTTGACAAAAACGGTGAATTTGTCCCAATTTCCAAAATGACCGAAAAGCCTTTTTGAGTTAAATAGGCAGTTATGCATTTGATGAAATTCTGGGATTTCTAATAAGACTTTAAGGGCTAAAGTGCCCCTAAGTGTTAGGAAGCACACTTATGTATGTTAATCACTCTTGATATTAAAATAAGGTTGGAAGTTTTCCACACAAAATATAAGTTCGGCTAATCCGTAACGAGTCCTGTGGTAAAATATGAAAACAACTGTTCAGATATACGATACAACTAGATACATTGTAGAGTTGGTTAGTACTGCAAGGTTGAGATACGTTAGTTTGAATGGTTTTGGAGCCTCAAAAAATGTCTGGAAATCTTAAATATTGTAAATCGTCATTTTATCGTTTTTGGCCTAACTTCAAAATCACTCCTGGTAGTTAAATGACCAAAACGCCCTTGTTGGCCATAGTAACCAGAACAACCCTGAATGTATCCGATATCGTAAAAGATCTTATCATAGAAATCTCTGAATGCATGGCTGGAAAGCTGATGAGTAAATAGAATTTTCTGAGCGACTGTTTATGTTCCATTGGTATAAATTACCAAAACGCCCATGTATGACAAAATGACCATAATGCCCTTGTAGGCTTAAATGACTAAAGTACTCATGATATATCCAAACTTTCTAAGATCTTGATGTACCAATTCTTGAATACATAATATGAATCGTTTTACGAACCCTTTCTAATAGGGACCTCGTTCTTGAAATTCGTCTAAATTGTCAAAAGATTAATGTATCCCCTTCTGTAAATGCCGAGTATCTTCATGAAATAAAATGTTCCATCTAGTGTGTTCCATGTGTGTTATATTCTATTGAATGAATTGTATAATGATTACATCTTAGTAAACAATCTAAAGATTTAACCATGAACAATGCTATGTTTGATGAATGTTCAATTGTTATTGAGATTGCATCACTATGTTAGAAAATGAGATAAAATGATGAACTGGATATATGATGACACTCTCTGCCTACTTGATGTATGTCTACTCAATCTGTATACTTGGTATGTGATTGTCTGATATGTGATGGTATTGTATGGCTGTTTGATGAATTTGTTAGCTTGACCTATGATGGTACAATCTGTTTGCATGATGAATGCTGAAAATGTCTGCTCTGCTCAATAGTATGCCCATTTATCTGTCAAAAGCATGAACTTCTGTTTCTGATACTCTGAATAGAATATGTCTGTGACATGTATTATGTTACCCATGTCTGGAATCTGAACACTAATTACTATATGGGGTATATTGTTGGGTTATGTTATGAAGTCTCTATTGGTACAGTCCTGATCAAGCTGGTAAATCTTTATGGACTCAAGGTCTCCCCTTGAGTGGGTACCGATGCTTTAGCACAGGTAAATCCTTATGGACCTAAGGCAACCCCTTAGGTGGCACCTATGCCCATCAGGCCTAGGGTAAGTCCTTATGGACCTAAGGCAGCCCCTTAGGTGGCACCTATGCCCATCGGGCCTAGGGTAAGTCCTTATGGATGCAGTTCTGGGGGACTGCATATTGGTGTAAGGTTGGAGGGTAGTTACTAGTAAACTATTGTATGTACTTGAACATTTGCATTGAATTGTTATGTGTTCTCATGATATGATTGGTATGCATTTATGCCTTTTTGATATGCACCATTTGGGACACACTAGACTTTAAACTCGTTGTTTCCATCTTCGTAATCTATCAACTGGTATAATTCCCGTATGTTACTCGATGATTGAATAAAGAACAAGTATCGTTAATCTCAAGTATAACGTTACCCTAAAATAATAGTAAGGAAAAGAGAACTGTTACTGCTTGGATCATCATGAAAATGTTATGCTTACCTTATGTCTGCATGAGCTTATAGCATCTTTCAGTAGTTCTGTATTACTGAGCTTTTCCAAGCTCACGTTGTTTTTACCATCGCAGGTTAAAAGATTATAGCATGGTATAATGTTTGACATCAGTGTTCGGAGTTCCCTCGGCATTGCTTCTGGAGTACGGTACTGTATAGTTAGTAGGCATGTATGTCATGTATGTCATGTATTGTTTTATGACAGTGTCTGTAAATATTTTCTGAAATTTTTGTTATGTGTTTAAATGTTTTCCTGAAATTGAATTTTAAACAGAAGTTGATTTTTTCAGTTTAATAAATGTTTTGAGAAAGAAAATGTTTTATGTGTATTTTTACTGTGGGTCGCTCTTGTGACCCTAATGTGACTTCCTAGGATCCGTTGTAACGCGTATGCGGGTCTAGGGGGTTACAGTGCGTATCTTAGCTTTTTATATATTGCTCGAATATTTATATATACACGTGTGTTTGTTTTTAATGTGTACATAGCTTAGTTGCTTTTATCGCTCAAATATGTTTTTTGTGACATGCATCCTATATGTCATTTCATGTGATCTTTAATGTTTCGATTTGCATGTTAATTAATTAATTATAAAAAAAGAGGTACTTATTAATTCTTGTATTCGGGTCGAAATATCCTATCTTATTGGATATTCCTCAAATATTCGAATTAATTCGCATCGTCTAAAGGTAAAATTCGTAATTAAAACGAACAAGACCATGACACCATATTTTATCTTCTTGCATCATGTATAAAGGTGACGCACGAGATCTAAACCCTAAACTAACACGGCAGTCAGACTTATATGATGTCTGTTTAGTCTTTGGTCCGGTGTACCATCATCCTTTTTAATTAAATGATTAATTAATTTAAAACCGCCAAATTGGATAAGCTCGTATAATTGAAGTTTAATTTTCGATCAAGAACCCCTAATTAAATTCATGGGTTAACTATTGGAATGATCACTTATGTTTCTCTCCAGTACAAAGTTGGTCACCGATTTTCAAAAACGACCAGTAAGGTTACTTATGTTTTCGAGGTGTAAACTTTTGGTCATTTAGATGTTTGTTGCCGTTAAACGTTAACAGAAGGCTGATTTGGCACAATAAAACGAAGGATAAATGACCTAAATAGTCCATAAACTATTACCTCACTCCTATTTTGACCACTAAAATAAAAATAATTTGTATAATTACACATTTAATCCTTTCACATTTACAATTTTTAAGGGAAATTCATGTATGTTGTTTGGTTTTTGTCTAACACGTGGCCATGTGCTTCGGTGCCATGGTCTCATTAAGTTTGTAGATTCACGTGAAATGTCATGGATTTTGTTTAGTAATTTGCAGTCTTAAATTTGAGTGGAGAAATTTAATCAATTATAATATGCTATAATCTAATTCTATTTTTTTCGAATGTTTCATATGAGTTTGTTCATAACCTGATTTATGGCTATTGAATCCATGTTTTCAGGAGTAGAATTCTCTTGTGATTTTGCCTTGCATATAAAGTTTATGGAGTTGGCTTAAGCAATTTATTGATTTCTTACTCAAAGATCTCTTGTAGGGGAGAGGACTGTAATCCTTTTCGACTTGCATACAAATATAATATCATCAAATACTCAACCAAGACACTTCTTATTCATTTTTATGGAATCCAACCAGACACTTCTTATTCATTTTAGTTCCAATTAAATTTTGAGTTTACTCATTTCAATTTCAGTTTAATTTTGAGTTTGTTCATTTTCAGGCTGTGGAAATTAAAAGAAGAATTGAACAAGAGAGGAAGGCTGAAAATCATATCCAAAAGCTTCTACTACTTGGTGTGTGCAACTTAGATTACGTCCTTGTTTCCTTGTTTGCAAATAACGAGTTATGTACTCATAATTTATGTTGAGCATGATCCCGATTTTATGTATATAAAATAAATCATATTAAATACCACTCCTTCCCATGGACTTGATATGCATATCAGTCTTATTACATAATCTTTCAATGGCTGCATTCCACTATTTTCATTCATTTTCATCTGAGACTTATGAAGCGGCAATACTTGTCACAGAACTGTTGTAGGTTAGGCAAATAAGCATTATGTGCTTAATATACTCACTATCCCTTAACAATTGAGATATGAAATTGAAAACCCTAAATTGTTCATGCTGATTTGCTGCAATGCTTTTGTTTTCTTTCATGTTCTTTCAGTACTTTCCTATTCTCTTTTTTAGGTCGCTCCCGTAATGATTGAAATATCTATTGTTTTTAAGGTACTGGTGAATCTGCAAAGTCAACAAATTTTAAGAAGGTTGGACCGATTGATTGACTCTATATTGAATTTATTTCATATTTGTTGACAATAGCGATATGTGTATCATCTTTTTTATTCTACATGGCTTGTCCGCGGATAAATATGGAGAAGGATAATTACACATTATTTGAAACATGAATATATACGGTGATGGATTATAATATACGGTGAATTAAAGATTAATATAGTAGAAAATTAGAGATTAAGTTGGAAGAAGAAGAATATGAAATATGGTGGAGGAGAGAAGAAATAAAAAAAAATGTAAATGTTGAGGATTAAATGTGTAATTATAAAAACTATTTTTATTTCCGCGATCAAAATAGGAGTGAAGTAATAGTTTAGGGACTATTTAAATAATTTATCCTTCTTTTTGTTGTGCCAAATCAGTCTTTCGTTAACGTTTAACGGCAACAAACGGCTGAGTGACCAAAAATTTACACCCTGAAAACGTAAGTGACCTTACTGATCATTTTTGAAAATCGGTGACCAACTCTGTAGTGGGGGGAAACATAAGTGATCATTCTAGTAGTTAACCCTAAATTCATTTTAAATTTCAGATAATTTCCATCAATTTGAAAGCAACAATTGTTTTGGTACCGATTTCCGGGCGTGATGGGGGTGCTAACCCTTCCCCACACGTAACCAACTCCTGAACCCTTTCAAATGAATCTCTGGTTTTGTTTTTACGGTGCCCGGCCTACCTTAGTGTCCGGTGGCAACTCCCAAATGATGTTTTTCAAGGTTTATTTCGAAACACAAAATTTCCCCCTTTTTTTAAATTGATCTTCTAAGAAAATGTGGGACAATCGAAGGTTTGTCTTAGAAAAAGACCTCATCACAACGTGGCGACTCCGCTGGGGACCAATTTTGTTTTACAAAACAAAAGGAGGGTTAAGCCAAAAAAATAACAATTTTTGCTTTTAATGATGGAAATTTTTGAAAATTAATTTGATTTTAATGAGGCGGTTCTTCTTTGAAATAGGACTTAAATTATACGAGCTTCGATAATTGGTGGTCTTTGAATTAATTTTTCATTTAATTAAAAAAGAATCACCGACATGTGTTGCATCACGATAATTGAGCTCTATACCCGAGCTTCGTTCCTTAAGTGGGAGTGAAACGCCCATACCCATGTGAGTATCTCTCAATGGGTCGGTAATTCACTTCCGGAATTCACGCCTTTGACACGTGAGCAGCCCTCCACGTCACTAGGTCGTGTTTCCCTCGAACCGAAACCAATTCGCAAGCTTGTAATGGGCCAGAATTGGGGCTCTTGTTACCTTAGTAGGTGGTGAGATAGGTTCGGGTACCCTTGTTAGAACCGAACCCACATGTGTGAGAATCTAGGGAGGCCACCCCAATTAGAGCCATGCGGATAATCGTAGAATTAGAATTCATGCTAATAGGTCTTGCATTGGTAATCTGTTTTGGTGTGTTTTCTTTTGTTTGTTGTATTCAGTATTCATTATTGTTGTTACTAATCCAGTGACCTTCTTTCTTGTTTTTCTTAATTGTTCTTGCATATTCGTCGCATTTTCATACGAAGTGTTGATTTGAGAACAGTCTAAAGTTAAAAAATGTCATAACGGGAGAAAGAGTCCATGACAACAGAGTTTTCGAAACGTGCTAATTTAGAAAGAGGGGACGAGCAAAAATTATCGAAAGTCGTACCCTATGTACCTTTTTTCTTCTCCCGTTGTAATAAGACTTGATCTCCGTTATAAAGAGTTGTTTAATGAGGATCTTCGTCGAATCAACATTTCCTTGCATTCGATTATTTTTTTTAATTTATTGCCTTCAATCATCTGTTTCTGTTATGCATACAACACATATCATGCATTGAATCATAAAGTCATGAAATCAATTGTTCGGGGTCATGGCAGTATTCGTGACTCGAAGATTCCGCATCCACATTTTACCCGCCATCAAAGGAAGCAAATGGAGGAGAGTTTTACTAAGTTAGAAGCCGATCTGAGAGGTCAGTTGGAGCGAGCTCAACATGAATTAAGGGACACCGTCATCAAGTCCCAACAAGATATGATGAAAAAGATATCTCAGTTGCTACAAGCCAATCTAAAAGGAAAGGGTGTTGTTGGAAACCCTAGTCAAGAGAGGGGGGACCCCTCGTTTTTCCCATGGTTTTGTCACCGATACCCCTAAGCCCTCGCAAGAATCGGCTACTCAAGGAGATGGGGCAACATCGCATCAGGCGGGCGCCTCTACCCATGCTCCATCAGGTCTGGTTTTTAACCATATGGAAAATGTCGGGGATAGTGTCCCAAACTTGGATGAGATTGAGAATTTGAACAAGGTCAAGACAGAGTTCTCAAAACAACTAGAAGAGACCCGGAAGGACCTCGAGGAGGAAGAAGGGTCATATGGGATGAATGCTAGAGATATCAGTTTGGTTTCAGATCTGATAATCCTGCCCAAGTTTAAGACGTCGGAGTTTGAAAAGTTTGACAGGACAACTTGCCCTACTGCCCACATAACTATGTTCTATAGAAATATGACGAATTTCATCGACAATGAGAGGTTGTTAATTCACTGCTTCCAGGACAGCTTAGCGGGGCCCGCGGTGAGGTGGTACAATCAATTAACCCGTGCTCAGATTAAGTCATGGAAGGATTTGGCCAAGGCTTTCACAGATCAGTATAGGCACATAACTGATAGTCTGATATGGTTCTAAACCAACTCAGCTACAAGGTTTGGAGCAAAGACATTATGAGAGCCTCCGTGAATACGCCCAGCGTTGGCGAGATGTGGCGGCACAAGTCCAACCTCCACTCCGCGAAAATGAGATCTCCCCTATGTTTGTCGATACTTTGAAGGGAACCCTCTATGACCATATGATAAGAAAGCCTGTCAGTAATTTCTCAAATATGGTTATGACCGGTGAACGTATCGAGGCAGCTATCAAGAGTGGTAGAATTGATGGAGGTGGGAGTGCTTGGAAGCAATTTAGGAAGAAAGGTCATGAGGTGAACAACACCAGTACCTTTGAGGCTCCTAAGCACCTCACAATCTCACTGCCTCTAATAACAAGTTTTGGGGGGAAATTTAAAATTTAAGAGTATGTTCATAATAACAAATATTAGAAAATTAGGCACCTAATAACAAGTATTGGGAAAAATTGAGCCTCTAATAACGAGTATTGAAAAAATTAGGGACATAATAACATGTATTGAAAATTGAATCTCTAATAACAAACATTGAGAAAAAAATGAACCCCTAATAAAAATATTAGAAAAATTGAATTTTAGGAGTATGCCCATAATAACAAGTGTTAAAAGAATTGCACTCCTAATAAAAATATTAAAAAAAATAACTTTTAAGAGTAGACTCCTAATAACACATATTGAGAAAAAATTGAAGCCTAATAACAAGTTTAAAAAAATTGTCCCCTAATAACAAATATTATAAAAATTAAAATTTAAAAATAACTCATAATAATAAGTATTGAAAAAATTGAACCATAATATTAATCATTATAAAAAAATCGGGCCATGGGCGGGCGCTAGGGGTGTTTATTGAGTTGAGCAGCTCGCAAACAACTCGAGCTCGACTCGGTCAAAATTCGGTTAACGCTCGACTCGAGTTGACTCGACTCAAAATCGAGCTCGACTTAAGATCTTAACGAGTCAAGTCGAGCAAGGTCCAACTCGACTCAATAAGTTCGCGAGCAACTCGTTATTTTTTATAAATATTTTTATGATTTTTAGTGGCTACTTTAAAAAATTATGTTCCAAGAAGTTTAAATACTAGTAATAACTCTAGAAAAGTTCACCGAATTTCTAGGTAATTTACCCACAAAATTTTTGTTTTAAAATTTCAAAACGTTTTATATTCCCAAGAATTAAAAAATTTAATTTGTATTAATAAGAAATTAAAATTACAATAATAAGTCTTTCATTCTGTATTAAAGTCTTTCTTTCTTTTTATTATTATTATATTATATAAAAAAGTTGAAAAGAAGAAAGTCTTCAGTTTCCACTTCCCACATAAAAAAATATGATTAAAAGTTAAAACCCCGAAATTCCTAAGGTATTCTCTCATTTTTTTGTTCATCGAAGATTGTTGAGAAACTAAAAAGAGTCTCACACTTGAATATCGACTTCATCTCTAACTCGATCATGATAGGTTCGTTTATTTAAATCCTCAGACCTCACATTTCCCCCCCTGAATTTCTATGTTTATATTGAGCTCTAAATAATATCACTAGATTTTACCTATATTTAAAAAAACAAGGTAAAAATTTTGGCAAGCTTCACGAGCAACGAGTCGAGTCAAACAAAATTTTATCGAGTTTAACGAGCAATGAGTCGAGTTGAGTAATGAGATTTTTTAACGAGCACGACTTGAGCACTACTCAACTCGCTATCGAATCGCTCGATAAGCACCCTTAGCGGACGCCCCACTTGCCCATGCCAAAAAATGGCACTAATGAAAATGAAAACTACATATATTCTCTGCAATTAGGGATGGCAAACATGTACAGTTTCGTGGATTTCGTACCGCACCTGCCCCAGTTGGGGTGGAAATGTGTATGAGTTTGGTGGGTAGTGGGCGGGTGTGGATGTAAAAAGTCATACCCGTCGTGGGTAGTGGGTAGGTGTTGTGTTTGAGACCTTACCCACACCGTATTCGCCCGCCCACTAACTACTCACCATATGAATTTTGGACCACTTATGTTTGTAGACTTTTATTATGGTGTTTTATGTACTAAGATATTGATTTGTTTTAAAATATACTTTAATCCTTAAGTTTGTAGACTTTGAGCTCAATTAATTTAGTTTGAAAAAAATGATGGTTCATGATTGAGCTTGAATTTATTGTTTATGATCGAGCTTGAATTAATCAAGTTGTAAATTTATAATGTGTGGTTAAGTAAAACTTATACATGTGTATATATGCTTTAGTTAAGTTAGCTATAGTTAATTAGTTAGTTGTAGTTAAGTAAAATTTATACCGGTGGAAATGTTCTTTAGTTAAGTTAGTGATTGTTAGTTAGATGTAGTTAAATTTATACTAGTGTAAATGTATTATATATATACACTTGATCAATTAATAAAGTATGTAAAATTCTTCATTACAAAGTCTATGGTTTATTTTTACATAATTTAATATTAGTGGTTGCTTGTAGGCAGGTACGAGTTTGGTGGTTGATGTCTAGTTGGATAGTGGGTGCGGGGATGAATTTGAGAATGTACCCGTGTGAGCGGGTGTGGATTTAAAAATTATACCCACCGTGGGTGGTGGATAGGTGATGGATATAAAAAATTTAGGTGAGTATAGGTGTAGGAGAGAGGGTATCCACACCCGTCCCGCCCATTTGCCCTCCCTATCTGTAATCAAACGGACGCTTAGTTTCTGATTTTCAATCAGATCATTTTAAATCTTTGTATGTACCAATATTTTCTAAATACGTCTAAATTAACTATAGGGACTAAAATCTAACAAATTAGAATATAAGAACTTAATTAACGTCGTATGCATAATTAACAAACAGACGATAGAATTTGAACCAGCCTTAACATATTTATTTTTGGAACTGGGCCGTCTCCTCGGCCCATAAAAAAGTCTAATTAATTTTTTAATTTGAATACGTAAGTTTTATTAAAAGAAAAAAAATTCAAAAATAAAATAAAAGTCTACAACTTAGGTCAACAAATTTAATCGTGACATATTCATAAAAATATAAAAGTTAAACGTCTCTATATCATAAACATGGTCATACAAAAAAAAAAGCAAAAACTCTAGCTCAAAGGCTTAAAATAAAAAGATACAAATATCACCACAGTTTGACGATTAAAGGTAAAAAACAACAACAACAAACAACATTAAAAAGTACATATTACAATAATAAAAGCACGTTGACAACACGATTATTACCACAACTCAACCGCGAACAAGAGCGGAGACTGTGAGCTTGTATCCAAATTCAGTTTGAGCATCCAAAATAAAGATATCAACATGATAATTGAAAGAGAGTCATCTTGATCAGTCGCGGCGAGACCAAATTCAACTGATAAATAAATAAAAAAACAATCAAATGACCGATTAAAAGAAGAAAAACTTACCAAAAAAGTAAAAAGTATAAACCAAAAGATATAAAACCATGTCACAAATCTAATTAATTGATATAAAAATATAGCAACCAATACCTAAAGAATTTGATCTAATTGTAAATCCCCATAAAACAAATTAGTGGATAATAAATTCCCAAAAACAGCATTTATGCTATTAAAGATTTTTTATAGCAACATATATCTAGTTTATTAATTGACTAATTTGAATTAGATAATATAAATGTTAATCGTGAGAGTAATTTTTTTAACTTAATTTATTTTATTCATAGAGTTTAAATTATTAACGTTATTTAAAAAAATTGTGTCTTATCTCATTAGATCAAACGATTGTTGATAATGTAATAAAATATGCTTAATGGATACCTAAAGTCAGCATTGTTGGTGCCGACATGGACCGCGTTTTTTATTTCTTAATGCAGAGAATTTTAAAATCACTACTAGTATTTTATGTATTATTGCTCCTCATTAAAACAAGTGCAAAGTGAAATTGAATTGAATTGAATTCGGACCACAATTTTGAAATTTAGGAGAAGATAAATAAAAGGCAAACTACTGTAATGATCACTTTAGTTTTATAAGTGTTCGCTTTTGTTCACCAAATTTAAAAATATAATGTTTTGGTCACTTACGTTATCTTTTGATAATATTTTGGCCACTTACGTTATATTTTTTTATAACGTTTTGATCACTAGAACGTTAAGGTTGTTAGTTTGATGTTACACGTTAGCAAAATGAGTTAACCTTTAATTTAACCCATGTACTTTAGATAAAATATTAATTTGACCCCTAAACTTGAGATGCAATATCATTGTTTAAATATTAATTTTATCTAAAGTTCAAGGCCCCTTTTCTAACATGTTACGTCATCAAACTAACGGTTTTTAGCGTCTCAATGACCAAAATGTTATAAAACAATAATGTAAGTGACCAAAATGTTATAAAATGATAACATAAGTGACCAAAATATTACTTTTTAAATTTAATAAGCAAAAATGAACATTTATAAAACGAAAGTGACCATTATAATAGTTTAGCCATAAATCAAATAATTTCCATCGTTTTTTTTGAATGGGTTAACTACTGGAATAATTACTTATGTTTCCCCAGTACAAAGTTGGTTGCCGATTTTGAAAAACGACCAGTAAGGTCACTTATGTTTTCGGGACGTAAACTTTTGGTCACTCAGTTGTTTGTTGCCGTTAAACATTGACGGCTTGCTGACCTGGCAGCGAAAAAATAAGGGTAAACTACTGCAATGGCCACTAAAGTTTATCTCATATACATTTCTACTACCCAATTTTAAAAAATAAACATTATGGTCACTATTGAAAAAGTTTCTTTATAATTTCACCCTTAACTTTTTAAAAATTCATTTTTCAATTCTAAAACTTTACAATCAATTAGTACAATAATATTATAAAGGCTTAAATGAAAAATAGGTTCCCAAAAGTATACCCTTTTTAAATTTCAAGTGCCCAAATTACTCCTTTTTAATAACTAAACTTTCAAATTACTCCTATTTTTTACTCTAGATTATTTTATTATTATTATAACATTACATGTCATTTTTTATTATTGTTAAATTAAAAATAATTTAAAAATAAAATAAAATCATTTTTATTATTATTAAATTTAAAATATTTAAAAAAATATTACTTCTTAGAATAATTTAGGTGTCTAAAGTATTTTTTTGTAAAAATAGGTGCTCAAAGTTTCTATAGTTACAATTTTAGGTACCGATTGTTAAATGGGTGTTAAAAAAATTGTCAACCAATCGGTACTTGAAACGTGATATTAATTTTATTTTTCTTTTATTTTTTAATGGAAAATACTCAAAATTTTCAATTTTTTTATAAAATCTCAAAATTTTACAAGCTTCACAAAATAGTCCCTAAATCTGTAAAAATTGTAACTATCAAAACTTTGGACACCTATTTTTACAAAAAAAAAAACTTTAGACACCTAAATTATTTTAAGAAGTAATATGTTTTTTAATATTTAAATTTAATAATAATAAAAATGGTTTTCTTTTATTTTTAAATTATTTTTGATTTCACAATAATAAAAAATGACATGTCATGTTATAATAATAATAATAATAATAATAATAATAATAATAATAATAATAATAATAATAATAATAATAAATAATTCAAAGTGAAAAAATAGGAGCAATTTGAAAGTTTAGTTATTAAATATGAGCAATTTGGGCACCTAAAATTTAAAAAGGTATACTTTGGGCATCTATTTTTCATTTAAGCCTTTATAATATTATTGTACTAATTGATTGTAAAGTTTTAGGGTTGAAAAATGAAATTTTAAAAATTCAAGGGTGAAATTATAAAGAAACCTTTTCAGTAGTGACCATAATGTTTATTTTTTAAAATTGGGGAGCAGAAATGTACATGAGATAATTTTTAGTGGGCATTGTAGTAGTTTACCCATATTTTTTCGCTGCCAGGTCAACAAGCCGTCAATGTTTAACGGCAACAAACGGCTGAGTGACCAAAAGTTTACGCCTCGAAAACATAAGTGGCCTTATTGGTCGTTTTTCAAAATCGGTGACAAACTCTATACTGAGGGAAACATAAATGACTATTCCAATAGTTAACCTTCTTGAATTTGGACAGCCTTTTTATCCCCAATATGATACCTACTCCATCTACTTCAATTTAGTGATAAATTTTGAGTTTGATTTCAGTTCAGTTTGAATTTTATACTTAGATTAATGTTTTTGTATCGATGTTATGTTTTTATATAATTTATTATTATATCATATTTATCCTTGAATATAGGAGAAAAGAGATTTTTTAATAAGAAAAACATATGTTTTTCTATAATTCATATATTCATATTATATGAGTAATATTTTTATATACATGTGTAAAAAAATACACAAATCGACACATTTTTTCTTTAAAACTGAACTTTAAAATCTTAACCCAAACTCTAAAACTCTAAATCTTAATTTTAAATACAACAACTATATTTCTAAACCCTAAGCTTAATCTATAACCCCTAAAACAAAAATACTTGTGTAGCATTATACAACTTGTATATTGAATAATTTCTTTTTTATTATATTATAATTAAATTTTATATTTTAAAAATCTTTAACCGTTAATCGAATATTTTTTTACAAAATTAGTTAACACCTATAAGTATGATAAACTCTAGTAATATTTCAAAAAAAATTGAGACATGCTCGTATTTATATTATATTTGTTCATATTATTTTTTAAATTATATTTTTATTATATAATTAAATCCATATTTAATAATACTAAATGCAGAATTTATAGAACAACACGACGTTGTATAGTTATTATTTGATTAAGTAGAGATACTATATTCACATGATAAATGTCGAGATTTTAACTCATATAAAATGAGACAAGCACATCCTTGACAGCTCAGTCAATTAGTGAATCTCTGTATAATTATTTTTTCATTGAATAGAATAAATATTAATTAATTATGTAATTAATAGTTTAATGACATATTTAGTCCTTAAACTTTTCAAAAAAACATCATTTTAGCCCCTAAATGTTATTTTTTCTTTTTCGACCCTCAAAATTTTAATTTTTATTTATTTAAACCAAATGACAAGAAAATAACATACATGTTAATATAATGTCAAGTATGTTGTTTTATTTGTTAAAATTTCTCATTTTTAAATATTTTTATCAATTTTAAATGTTATTTTTTATTTTTCTTAAATTTTAACGTAATATAAAAAAAGCAATATTGCCAAAAAAAACATAATACTTAACATCAATTTAATCAATATGTATTTTTTTGTTGGTTCAATTAAAAAAATAAAACTCGAGAACAATAAAATAAAAAAAATCAGACAATTATTTTTACAAGCTAAAAAAATGTCATTATACCTTAATTAATTATCATTATTACTAGTAAATCAATCACCTACCTACCTACCATGAAAGGCTAAAGGCACCAACGCTGACAAAGGGGTAGCCGAAGGTGTGGGACCCTGAGAAGGAGCCGGCGAATTCCTACATAAAGGACACGTGGCGTTCATCCGCAGCCACTCATCAATACAGTCAACGTGGAAAAAATGATTGCACTCTGGTATGCACCGTATCTGATCCTTAGCTTCATACTCCGTCAAGCAAATGCAACACGGTCCGTCGTTCGGCCCCGGGAGCCGCCGGCTCTCACCGACGATGATCTTCGGATACGACTCGATGATCGGACCGTCGAGGCCTAACACCACTGTAGCAATCTCCATCGATTCCTCGTCGGCCATGCCACGATCCGTGCCGTCGCTGTTGCTACCCCGACGACGACTACGATTGTTGTTGCTTCCGCTGGCTTTAACTCTCACGCAAGCGTAGGAAGCGAGCATGATTGTGGAGATCAGTACGAGGATGCTAACGGCAATGGCTATGCCGTAACCGAGGCCGACGCCGGTTGTCGACACCGGTGGATCCGCCGTGGACATGAGTAAGTATGACTGGCTTTCGCCGGCTAAACTGTGTGAAGAAAGGGAAGAGTCAGAGCCGGTGAAAGAGAGGGCGAGATCTGGAGATTGTGGTTTTTGAAGTGTGAGCTAAAATGGTGGTGGTTGATGGGGGCAGGTGGACTGAGGCCCGCCGTGGTTCGCGGGAAAAATTAAATTCCTGCTTTGGAGTTTGAACTTTATTGGTTTCGATGCAAATAAATAATTTAATTTTTCTATGTAAAGAAAAATAACTTTAACCTTAAAATCATAATTCTTATTTTAAATTTATCTTTAAATTTTTAAATGTTTCAATTTTATCTTCAAACTATGGTTCTCATTTTAAATTAATCTATAAATATTTAAATATTTTTTCATCCACAAATTATAACTCATTTTAAGTTAATCCTTAAATTTCTTGAATATTCTAATTTTTTCATCGAATTATTATTTATACCACATCATATTATTACATTTATTTGTAGACTTTGTCAGATAACTATGTTATAAATATATTACCTTCATAGGGAATACGTGACCTCTCTAATTTTTATCCATTCACATGGTTTAATCACTTTTATTTGAATGTTGAATTGTAAACCATAGGATGAGGATGATTATTACATAAAATAATAATTAAACCATTAATCTTAACCAAATAACCCATGACCATGTTCACATTGAGATGATGGTTTTAATCTTTAATAAAACTAACTATGATTTTCATATCTTAACCAAATGATCCATCACCCATGACGCACGCACGCACGCACAAGATGTAGTATGTAATAAAATGCATGGGATTAATGACTATAACGAATAAATGATAATTTACATGGAAACAACAGTAACACCATGGACTAAAAATAAAATTGAAACAAATGCAAATCAGAGGGGTAGAAACGTAAATAACAGTAATAATGTATTGAAATTATATAAATAAAATAACGGTGACTAAAATGACATAACACATAAATTAAATGACCAAAATAAAAATAAATTAAGCATAAAAAAGGACAAAATTAAAAGAAAAGAAAACATGAAAGGATTAAAAGTATAAATATTTCATTTCTTCCAAAAACGCGTGAATCTTCCCCAAATCTGATCACCTACACGGATACAAGTAAGAAATCATATCGTTTTGGGTAGGGGTGTTCAAAAATACCCGGCTCGAACTACTCGACCTGTTGACCCGTCTATCTAATTAAAATTTATCGAGTATTAATATTAAAGTACTCGAATTTTTCGGGTCGGGTACCCGACCCACAATTTTTTCCGGGTAGGTTGGCCGGGTCAGGGCCGAAATATTTTTATAATCGGCCAATCGAGTACCCGACCCGCTAGTTTTAATATTTATATATTTTATATTTTAAATTTTATTTTTATTTTATGTTTCTTATTAATTTTTCTTAAAATTAATTTTAAATCCCTAACTTCTTTTTATACTTGTATTATATACTTTTAAGTTTACAATTTTTCAAAAATATTTATATTAATTTGTCAATATGATCGAGATTAATATTTTTAATACCTTCTTTTGTCGATAAACATTAATATATATATATATCCAAATATTTCTCTCTTAAAACTAACCTCAAATCAATAATTTTTGTGTTTGAAATATATATCATGAAATTTTATGTGTTTCTTATGTATTTAAAAAAAAGATTTTAAAAAAGATTAAAAAAAGTAAACCAGGTACCCAATACCCGATTTGACGGGCACTCAAATTTTACGGGTACTCGATTCTTATAGGCCTGGTCACGGGCCGACTTTTAGGTACCCAAAAATTCTGGGTACTCGAAATTTAGAGTACCCGAATATGTACACCCCTAGATTTGGGCTTGGAGCCTGGCATAGCACCTAAAACGACATTATTTCAATACACATATAAAGTCTATTTTTGGCCAAAAATATCACTCCTCATATTAAAAAAGGTAAAGTACACAAATGGTCTCTGAACTTTGGTAAAAGAAACAAAATGGTAACCAAACTTTAAAAAATCACAAAATGGTAATTAAACTTTATGTTTTATAACAAAATGGTAACTAGACGTTAAATCCCGTTAAATGTCTGTTATAAAATTTTGCATAATAACATATTTAGTCCTTCATATTTATATATTCAATCAATTTAGTCCTACTTCGAAACAATTCACTAAATTTAGCCCTCGTTATTTACGCATTCTTTCAATTTGGTCCTTAAAGTAAAATTCCAAAGTATGGTAACATGATAAATAATTACAATTAATTTTTTTATAGGAACTTGAAAACTCGACTCTACTCGAATCGAAAAAAATTCAAATAAAGTTTTGAGTTGTAAAATATGGCGCGTCAACTCGAATAACTCGAAATTTTTTGACTCGACTCAATTGAACGCTCATCTCTATCTTAAGATATAACGTGTCAACTCGAATAACTCAAAATATTCGAATATGTGAAACCGATATTTTAATTTTGATATAACTAAAGAACCTAAGGACTAAATTGAAAATGTCAAAACGAATTTTTAAGTCCTCAAACATCCCCACATGATTTTAAGAATATGCCAAAGTTAAAAACTAAGATTTTCAAATATTTTCTAAGTGTTCTTAAAGCCAAACAGTGTTTTTCAAGTCCCTGTTTCGAAACGGCCTAAGGCGTTTCGAAACGATTTCACCACTGCCAACCCCTGTTCCGAAACGGGTATCGAAACGGCTTTAGAACATAAGAACCCGTATCGAAACGAGTTCAAGCGTTTCGAAACGGTTCTTCATTTTGATTTGAAAAATATGACCGTTTCAAAGTTTTTAACTGAATTTTAGAAACCGTTAGGGTGTTTCGAAACGGGCTCAAGCTGTTTCGAAACGACCCTTGACAGTGGCAAAAGTGTTTCGAAACGTGCTCAATCCGTTTCGAAACGGGCTCTTAAATGCACCCCAACGGCTCTTTCTATTTTGGTCCGTTTCGAAACAGGTTCCTGCGTTTCGAAATGGGTGGTTGCAGACTGCATTTATGGAGGTGAGATAACACCCCCAACGACTCTATTGATGAATGCAACAACCACAACGGCTAGAAATCAATGAAAATGTATAAAAGGGACCTCTAAAAGCTCCAGCAACAACTATTGATCCAAAAACAAATATCCATACATCAAATCAAAGCATTTGTGCAAAAATCCCAATATTGTCTAGAAACCCCAATTGTAATTTTCATCCTTATCCTTTTCAATTGGGTTGAGTGCTTGTAATTGGGCTACAATTTGTATTGAGAGATACTATCTTAGCCATCAAACTCTTTGTTATCTTTGTGTGAGGATTGTGTTAAATTTTGGGTAGAAAATTTAACCAAAAATTGTAAGGGTTGCCTCTTTAACCTAGAAAAGGGGAAGAGCAATTAGTGGAATTGTTGCAAATCCTTAGTGAAGCTAAAGTAGTGGATGTAGAGTTCATTTGGAACTTGAACCACTCTAAAATTTCTTGTCAATCTTTTTAATTTGAATTTCCACCACCTAAACCTTAAAAATCCAATTCACCCCCTCTTGGTTCATATCGAACATTCGATCTACTCAACAGAATATTTTAAATCATTGTTTTCTTTTAAATTGAATATTTTTTTAAATAGAATATTTAATATTTTCATATTTAAATCACATCGAATATTTAATAACTACTTTAAATATTCAATTTAATTTAAAAATATTCGATTTAAAAGAAAATAATTGATTTAAAATATTCAAATATTTAATAACTACTTTAAATATTTTTCTTTTGAATATTCAAATATTTAATAACTACTTTAAATATTCGAATATTTTAAATCAATTTTTCTTGTAAATCGAATATTTTTAAATTAAATAAAATATTTAAAGTCGTTATTAAATATTCGATGTGATTTAAAAGAAAAAATAATTTAAAATATTTGAATATTTTGAGTTATTCGAGTTGACGCGTCATATCTTAAGATAGAGGTGAGCGTTCGATCGAGCCGAGTCAAAAAATTTTGAGTTATTCGAGTTGACGCATCATATTTTACAACTCAAACTTTATTTGAATTTTTTTCGATTCGATTCGAGCCGAGTCGAGTTTTCGAGTTCCTATAAAAATTTAATTAAATATTTGAATATTTTAAATCAAAATTTTTAAATTAAATCAAATATTTAAAGTAGTTATTAAATATTCGATGTGCTTTAAATATGAAAAATATTAAATATTCTATTTTAAAAAAATATTTGATTTAAAAGAAAAAATGATTTAAAATATTCGAATATTTCGAGTTATTCGAGTTGATGCATCATATCTTAAGATAGAGGTGAACGTTCGATCGAGTCGAGTCAAAATATTTCGAGTTATTCGAGTTGACGCGTCATATTTTACAACTCAAACTTTATTTGAAATTTTTTCGATTCGAGTCGAGTCGAGTTTTCGAGTTCCTATAAAAATTTAATTAAATATTCGAATATTTTAAATCAATTTTTTCTTTTAAATTGAATATTTTTAAATTAAATCGAATATTTAAAGTTGCTATTAAATAATCAATATGATTTAAATATGAAAATATTAAATATTCTATTTTAAAAATATTCGAACATTTCGAGTTATTTGAGTTGACATGTCATATCTTAAGATATAGGTGAGCGATCGATCGTGTCGAGTCAAAATATTTCGAGTTATTCTAGTTGACGCATCATATTTTATATCTCAAACTTTATTTGAAATTTTTTCGATTCGAGTCGAGTTGCGTTTTCAAGTTCCTATAAAAATTTAATTGTAATTACTTATCATGTTACCATACTTTGGAATTTTGCTTTAAGGGCCAAATTGAAAGAATGTGTAAATAACGAGGGCTAAATTTAGTGAATTGTTTCGAATTAGGACTAAATTAATTGAATGTATAAATATGAAGGACTAAATGTGTTATTATACCAAATTTTATAACAAACACTTAACGAGATTTAACGTCTAGTTACCATTTTGTTATAAAACATAATATTTTGTGGTTTTTGAAAGTTTAATTACTATTTTGTTTTTTTTTTACCAAAGTTTAATGATTGTCCCTGTACTTTACCCTAAAAAACTCTTGCGGGAATACCCTCAATACTCTAGCGCTCTATATAGTGCAGGTTGATCATGGCGCGGTGGTTGTTGAATGGCTCTCCGTTCCTGCTTTTTGGGTCTTCCCACAAGACAGTTCCACGATTCCTTCGACGACCTTGACGGCTGCATCTTTGTGGAGCTCAGAGTTAAAGAAGGGATCTCCACGGAGGCGCGAGAGGCCGTTGATCTCCTTGGTGAACGTTGATTTCTTCATGAACAGCCATAGCCTTCCCCTGGAGGGAGAAAACGGACGGTCGAGAACTCTTAAAGGATGCAATACCAAGGCTATCGATAATGGCTGCTACGGGTTGTATAGTTTTGAGTTGTTCTCTAGTACTCTTCGGTCGCTAGATACTGGCAGCTCCGAGTTTATGATGGATCGGCGGTTTTGTTTGAGCTTGGGGCGTCACAAACCAGGGTATAGCAAGGTAGCCCGACGCCGATGTGGTTGTGGTCTGGGCGACGACGTTCTTTGCAAATACAGAGAAGGGGTTCTCTTGACCCAAGATCAATGACGCAAAGAACGACCGACACTGCTGGTGTTGGTTATGATCAGCAAGGCAATTGTTTCGTGGTAGTTGTTTCGGTGCCGGCGGTTAGAGTGGTGGAGGTGGCTGAAGCGGAAAATTCTATCGTCCATAGCTTGAAGAAAGAGTTAGGTTCAAGGGCTTTTTGGTCCTTTCCTGGTAGGAAAAGGCCATCCGTGCATGGAAACCTTTCCTTTTTTGTCTTTCCCTTCTAATTTCAGCCGCCAAGATCCCGGTTCCAAGGGATTCGATATCCCAATTATTCCAGAAAAGCTAGCTCTTCTTTTGGTTTCAAAAAATACCGCAAGTAGGGCCTACTCTCAGCTAACCTTTTTACATCAGTTTACGAGTTTTATAATTTGAAAGTCAACTCCCTTTTTTTGTATTCGAGTAGGTTGGGTTTTATTCCCGATTTTGATATGGAAGCTATCCTTGACCAGGGATATACGCAATACCCATGAGTCACAGGCTTTCAGCTAAGTTCGCTATTTGGAAGGAGCGAAGCATAACATTGGATGGTACTCTTTCCCCTAGGATTATTTCTTATTTTGCGAGACCGTATGATCTTAGGTTTTCAGTTGTTCTGATGGTTGTATGGTCGTTCTTTTCTATGGGCGTCTCTCATTACAGGAACTTTCTCCAAGCTTCTGTGATGATCGTCGTTTGTCTTACCGTGGTTGACTTTTCTCCTTCATCGGTTGTGATAACAAGACCCTTTACCAGTTTAGGAGAAGGAGCCCGCCTCTGGATGAAGCTCTCGCACGGCTGTCGTCGAAAATGCATGCGTCAACTCTGTAGTGGGACTACCTCTATGTATTTTTCGATTTCTTTTGTTTTTCATGGCCTACGCGCCTTTTTATGCTGTCCTTTTTCCTTTTCGAGTTGTTCTCTTCCTTTGCGAGGTTTGTTTGTTGGCACGTCTCTTTCTTTTTGTATGTGTTGTTTTTGCTAAATGAACTCTCCTTTAATAATTTTTTTTTTAAAAAAACTCTCCAATCCTTTTTTTTTTCTATGCAACCCAGCCCCCAAATCGGCATAGAGCCGATGAGCCTTCACCGTGTGCCATCGGTTATTGGTGACAGTGACCGCCTCCTTTAGTAGCCGGAGAACTCAAAGGTCGCCTTTCCAACACCGTTTGACCCCCTAAATTTGAATCCAACATTAGATTTTTCTAAAAACTGTGAGAATGGCGGCATCGATGCCAGAGATGTGACTGACGGTGGTAGTTTGTGAGTGAGGGAGATGAACGAGAAAATATGGATTTGGTAAAAATACAGAGTAAAACAAATGTGAATCAGATTTTATTAGAAATGGATTACTTTATATTTTGGGTTACATAAATGTTGGGTATTTATAGCCCAAACGAACAATTACCCAATAGACTAACAAATTCAACAAATTAATAACAAATTCATAACAGCTAATTAACTAATTATCTTCAACATTCACCTTGCTTTTCTAATCTTCTTGATCTTCTTCTTCAAAAACTAATAAGATGCTAAAACCAGCAAACATAAAGCATGTTTTGGTTCCGTAGGCTGAATTTCAAGGAATGGTTCTCAACAGATTGTAAATGCTGAAATTGGTTGCCACCCGAATAAAAAGAATTCTTTCCTTACTCACCATTCTTTCATTCGGAATTCCTTCAAACACAAATTTATAGTTCTTACTTAGTGGTTTACCGAGAATTGAAAGTGTTATTCTTTCTTTCGTTCTTCTTTACTCACTGTTCTGTCATACGAATTTGTTTATCCAAAATTCCTTCAGAAATCTTTCTTTCTTCATCTTCACTGTCTTCATTCCTCACTTATTCGATCCTTTTTTTTGTTGGGAGCAGGGGCGGAACTAGAAATTTATAAAGGGGGGACCAAAATGAAATTTAAAAAAAACTAAAAATTTATAAAGGGGACCAAAATAAATTAAAAATTTTGAGGGGGGCCAAACTAAAATTTTACAAATTTTAAAGGGATTATAGAGGTAATTTTACCTTTTTTCCTAAAAAAAATTCTATCTTATTCCTAATGAAAAAAAAAATTGGGGGGGACCAAACCCCCTAAAACCCCCCCTAAGGTCCGCCCATGGTTGGGAGCAAGGCGGTTAAGCTACGAACCCCCATATGCAATCTGAAGCCCTCTTCCGAGCAAGAAAACACCTTATTTTGTATGGTTAATGGAATGCAAGGCTGTTAAACACTAAATTTTCTGTCCTGCAGACTTGGTTGCTAACCAAAAGTTTTAGGTACCATTGTGAACGAAACAAAGGACAATGAAGATGGCATCAACCCAAACTTATAACGTGACCAGCATTCAATAACAACATCAACAAAAGCAGAGGATCAAAGCCAACTTCAGTTCTCAAAGTAGCAATCAACAATTGATAGACTTAAAGTTCTCAATTCAGATCAACTGTGATCTGAAAACTTAACTACCAACAAGTTGGTGTTACTAATTTCAAATGCAGAACCAAACACCTCATAACCAAAGAGGTCAACTCACATCAGTGCAAAGAACTACAACTCACATCAGTGCAAAGAACTACTAGAACAAACTTGCAGAATTTAAGAGGCTTCAACTCAGTCCTGAACAAAAAACACTCTAATTAAGAGATTCAACACAAAATTGTAGCTGAAATTCAAAAAACTACGCTCAATCCTTTCTCAAACGTGAAGCACCATATCAAACCAAATTGAATCGTTCACAGGACCTTATTGTTTCCAGTCAACAGGAAAAAAAATCAGCAGCTAATTGAAGAAAAACACCGATCCATAGCAGAATTCCCCAATGTGTAGTCCATATCACACTTGACGATACACAAGATTCTAAAAATGAACAAATCAATTTGCACAATTAACAGGTTTAGATCTCACCATTCTAGCAAAGTCAGGAGCGACTATACACAATTGAAACGCGATTGACAGAATTGGATCGGAAGACTTAGAGAAATGCAGTAATAGATTGGAGGGAAAAGAAACCTCAATCGAAAAATCATTCGGTTAACCAAATTAAAACTCGCAAGCAACAACATGTGGTGAAACAATCGGCGATGCAGCGAAAGCAAATGTGAAACGGCAAGAAAAAATTGAACGGCGGTGGCTGAAGGCAAAACGGACTGAGAAAGCGACAACAACGATCGACAAAAGGATGAACAAAAAACAACTCTGGTGAATCAGATCCGGATGAGAACTGCGGAATAGAAACGATTATCTGACCATTTGCGGCAGCGAATATGAACCGGCGTCAGGACCGTTAATGACGAATGATACCATGTGAGAATGGCGGCATCGATGCCGGAGATGTGACTGACAGTAGTGGTTTGTGAGTGAGGGAGATGAACGGGAAAAAGATGAATTTGGTAAAAATACAGAGTAAAACAAATGTGAATAAGATTTTATTAGAAATGGATTACTATATATTTTGGGTTACATAAATGTTGGGTATTTATAGCCCAAACGAACAATTACCCAATAGACTAACAAATTCAACAAATTAATAACAAATTCATAACAGCTAATTAACTAATTATCTTCAACAAAAACAAACCTAGATAAGTAAATCTAAGGAAAATGGAATGGTTTATTTTTTTTTTTTACATATTTCTTTGTTTTTTTTTAATTTTCAAATACGTTTTTTTCCTCTAAAAAAATCCCTTTTTTTATTTACAAGAGGCTCGATTTATAAGCGAAGAGGAAAGCTGCTTCTGCCCATCTTTGGTTTTAACGCCCTAGAGGGTTTTGTTTGCTGAGGTGGATGGTGGAGTGGTTGTTAGGTAAATGGGTTATGGGTTAATAGATGGTTGTAATGGGTATTGGATCCGGATAACTTTGGGGTTTTACATGGCTTTTGAGCTCTTCCACTTGTTTTGTTAGTGCTTCATTTTCTTCTTTGGTGGCGCTTGATTCAGCGACAACATTCCCACGTATCTAAAATTTCCATCTTGGCTCGGCTACTCCTTAACTGTTATACTTTTAATTGGTCACGAATGGCGTGATTAAATATAAGTCTTCGAAAGGGATTCTTGAAGAGCTTAAGACCAATAATAGTTGCTCTCGCCTATGGAAAGGGTTTGTGCTTATTTGGAATGATGTTCGCCAAATTATCACATGGAGCGTTGGCGATGGTAAAATGGTGGATTTTTGGTTTGATACTTTGGAAGATATTAACCACATTTTTCGCCTATGCCTGGTTGCATTGTTAATTTGGGTAGTGGTGATTAAGGGCGATAAACTTCATGAATTTATAATTATGGAATTCACAGCATGGTTCGAGATGAATTTAGCGCATCCTCAAGATTTTGTGCAGTATGGCCAAGATTGGGACATATTTTTTGGTGTTATCTTGCAGAATTTATGGCTTCATAGGAACTCAATTGTCTTCGACTCACCACTTGATGATAACAGGCCGTTGATTGATCGATGTAGACATTTGAAGGGAGTTTCTTACAGGGCTTTAGCTGGTACTACACCGAGTGAGACTGCTCTAATTCAAGGAATGGAGTTAGGTTTAAAATTAATTTACATGGTGCTCGTAATGAGGAGAATGGCCTTGCATCATTATACGAAATCACGAGGGTCTTTGGGTTCGAGGTTTTGGTTGTTGAGGGTGAGTTATAGGGGATTTACATGTGCATGGGATATGGGGCTAGCTCAAGTAATTGTGGAGGCGATTCGGTTGATGAAGAACCACAGATATGGTTATGGACAATTCATGATCGGCTGGACCTTCAGCATGTGCATCGAATTCGAAAGAGTAATACAACAGTGGACGCATTGGCCAAGCTCACTCTGATGAATCACCTTGAGTCTTCGTGGTTTGCTAGTCCACCTGATGAGATTCGACCCTTGCTGCTACCACCCATGACCAGTACCTTGTAAGTTGTAAGGATGACAATTTGATCCGAATTCGATCCAAAAACAATCCAATTAAAACAATTTGAATCTAAATCCAAAAAAATATTCGAATTCGGTTGTAATTAGACTTGGACTTGAACTTGAACTCTATACAACCCGATCGAAATTTCTTATAACACTTTGTATATTTTTTGCCTCTGCTGCATCATTGTTTGTATTTTCATAATGTATGTGCACCCTACTTCCTTCTCTTTGTTACTAGTGATAAAAGAAGTTAATTGCTGATTGAAATCATCAGACACATAATTGTGATCCTCAATTTGCAACCCTTTGAGAATAAGCAACCCTGTCGCTATAGCAAGAAATTCAGATTCAGCTTCATAACCACATAAAGAAGCATTAGCTTTGACATTAGGCTCACCTGGTATGTGTTTACTGAGATAACCCCTTTTTAAAAATTGATTAGATCTTCTAGGAAAATAAGAAGCTCTTGCTAATTCATCAAGTAGAGTGGTCACCACTGTAGCAGAAGATTTGTTATTCACTGAAGTTTTGGGTTTCATAGATTCTGCATTTAGAAAATACAACCCCCTTAACATTTTCGTATCCATGCTAGCTAATACATGCATCTTGTCTTTTAAATGTAACCTTAAACAATAATTTTCTTGTTCTCCATGCAAAATTATCTCATGGTCTCCCTGCTATTTTACTCGTGCCCCATCTCTATTGTCTCTAATGTTGGCTTCCATCCATGTTATGGCATTCCTCCCTCATTCAAACAATCCTTGTCTCCAAGGATCAAACAATGAAGACACTAATAAAAATATATTTAAGGAGAGTTTGCTACTAATAATCTTGTTAAAAGTCCAATATCAACATGAAGCAAAGAGAGCATATGAACCCATTCTGCTGAATATACCTTATTCAGGTCTGTCCGCTGTAAAAATACTTTCAAGATCAAACAAAAAGATCGTAATGGAGGCAACTTTTGTATTGCTCTCTCCATAAAGTCAGCATCTTTTGGTGTCACATTTTTGTGCTCTAGATGACGTACAACTGCAACTAAGATCAGCTGTTGGTTTCCTAGAGCCTCATAGTAACACATATCAGACATAACTTCCATTGCCAAACCCTGTTGAAAAATACAATGTTGTCCAAAATCAAAGTATAGAAGCATTGGGTCCAGTGTTTGGTGCAACATTGTACTCTCTATTGCCAACTTAACCATTCTTTGTATACATATTGGAACCCAAGCTTTAGGTGTCTCCATCAAGAGTAGCATTTGAATCATACTAACTTCAGCATCAACAACCAATGCTTCGATGAATTCCTTGATCTCTGGCCTTGCATTCATTTCAAGGTTGTTCACCAAATTAGCTTTGGTCTTGCCAACAGAAATTTCAGGGTCAAAATGCTTAAATTGTATAACATCATAGGTTGGTAACAACTTCCCCTTATCTTTTAGAACTCGACCATCCATGGTGTTGATTCTCAGCACTTCATTGTTTTCTCCATTGTCAAAACAATTTGTACTTCATTAAACACTTGATCAAAGGCTTTGGTTTTGCTACAACTTTTGTTGGGCTTTTCATCAAATACCTCAACTGATAATGGTTGTTTGATAATAATTACCTCAGGTTCTTCATTCGTTGTCACAATCATTTCATCGAACATGTGAGCTTCACATAAACTCACCCTATGTGAATCCAATACAACCCCCTGAACCGATGACCCATCCAGAATACCCTTAGTCAAGTCCCCACACCCTTCGATGATTGGTGTCTTATCCTATGGGTGTTCGAGCGAACCTTTAGTCGGGTCAGTTTCCAACACAGCCTTAGTTGGGTTATCAAAATCATATGATTCCCCGTTAGACACTTCATCGTTCTTCTTGGAATGAGATTTGAAAGAAGGAAGAACAATACCTGAGTTGAGTATTATTCTATTTTCTGAAAACAGATTGTGAATCTTCTTTAAATACCTTGGGTTTTCTTCAAATATGGGCTTCAATCTACTCAATTGATTCTCTATGTTGTTCCATCGTTCCTCCCACCGCTTAGAATCCATATGTATCAGACAGTGAATGGAATCGATATGGCTCTGATTACCAATTGTCATGATCAGACTTGAAAATTCGAGAAGAATGAATTAGAGATTTCAAGAATAATAGAATGAGGATTAAGATAGAAGAAAGAGACACCATGAGAAGATAAGAGTTTTGGGAAAAGATAAGAATTCACTGATATTTTCATTCATAAGATAAGGTTTTTTGTCAATACACCAAACATATATATATATATATTAAGTAATTATACAGTACTAACAAAATGATCCCCTGCATCATTCTTCAGCTTGACTTGGTGAACCTGTCTCACATGAGCCTTGTAATATGTTACGAGTTTCTAACTTTCCTGAACTTCAGTACCAAGGGTCATGACAATTCCCTCTCCTTCACTCGATTCTTATCCTCAAGGATCGAAATTCAAAAATTGAGCCTTCAACGCACTGTAATTTCCTCAAGTAGCATTTACCATTTCCAGCTTTGACCATTGCATAAGCAATTGAGTTACAGTCTTGTTAGGCCTATTTACCATGGGTTTATCTAGCACTATCACAAAGTACACCTTCAGCTGTCCCTCTCCACTTAAATCTATGTATTTCTTCATTTTCTGCTGGATTTGTAAAAAAAATTCCTGTAACACTTTGTATATTTTTTGCCTCTACTGCATTATTGTTTGTATTTTCATAATGTATGTGCACTCTACTTCCTTCTCTTTGTTACTAGTGATAAAAGAAGTTAATTGCTAATTGAAGTCATCAGACACATAATTGTGGTCCTCAATTTGCAACCCTTTGAGAATAAGCAACCCTGTCGCTATAGCAAGAAATTCAGATTCAGCTTTATAACCACATAAAGGAGCATTATATTTGACATTAGGCTCATCTGGTCTGTGTTTACTGACATAATCTCCTTCTAAAAATTGATTAGATCTTCTAGAAAAATAAGAAGCCCTTGCTAATTCATCAAGTAGAGTGGTCACCACTGTAGCAGGAAATTTGTTATTCACTGAAGCTTTGGCTTCCATGGATTCTGTATTTAGAAAATACAACCCCTTAACATTTTCTTATCCATGCTGGTTAATATCTGCGTCTTGTCTTTTAAATGTAACCTTAAACAATGATTTTCTTGTCCTCTATGCAAAATTATCTCATGGTCTCCCTGCTCTTTCACTCGTGCCCCATCTCTATTGTCTCCATTGTTGGCTTCCATCCATGCTATGGCATTCTTCCCTCCTTCAAACAATCCTTGTCCCCAAGCATCAAACAATGAAGACACTAATAAAAATATATTTAAGGAGAGTTTGCTACTAATAATCTTGTTAAAAGTCTAATACCAACATGAAGCAATGAGAGCATATGAACCCATTCCGCTGAATATACCTCATTCAGGTCTGTCCGCTGTAAAAATACTTACAAGATCAAACAAAAAGATCGTAATTGAGGCAATTTTTGTACTGCTCCCTCCATAAAGTCGACAGCTTTTGGTGTCACATTTTTGTGCTCTAGATGACGTATAACTGCAACTAAGATCAACTGTTGGTTTCCTGAAGCCTCAGAGTAACACGTATCAGACATAACTTCCATTGCCAACCCCTGTTAAAAAATACAATATTGTCCAAAATCAAAGTATAGAAGCATTGGGTCTAGTGCTTGGTGCAACATTGTACTCTCCGTTGCCAACTCAACCATTCTTTGTATACATATTGGAACCCAAATTTCAGCACCAACAACCAATGCCTCGATGAATTCCTTGGTCCATGGCCTTGCATTCGTACCAAGGTTGTTCACCAAATTAGCTTTGGTCCTGCCAACAAAAATTTCAGGGTCAAAATGCTTATTGTATAACATCATAGGTTGGTAACAACTTCCCCTTATCTCTTAGAACTCGACCATTCATGGTGTTGATTCCCAACACTTCACTGTTTTTCTCCATTGTCAAAACAATTTGTACTTCATTAAACACTTGATCAAAGGCTTTGGTTTTGCTACAACTTTTGTTGGGCTTTTCATCAAATACCTCAACTGATAATGGTTGTTTGATAATAACTACATCGGGTTCTTCATTCGTTATTGCAATCATTTCATCGAACATGTGAGCTTCACTTAAACTCACCTTATGTGAATCCAATACAACCCCCTGAACGATGACCCATCTAGAATACCCTTAGTCAAGTCCCCACACCCTTCGATAATTGGTGTCTTATCCTGTGGGTGTTCGGGCGAACCTTTAGTCGGGTCAGTTTCCAACACAGCCTTAGTTAGATTATCAAAATCATATGATTCCCCGTTAGACATTTCATCGTTCTTCTTGGAATGAGATTTGAAAGAAGGAAGAACAATACCTGAGTTGAGTATTATTCCGTTTTCTGAAATCAAATTGTGAATCTTCTTTAAATACCTTGGGTTTTCTTCAAATATGGACTTCAATCTACTCAATTGATTCTCTATGTTGTTCTTTCGTTCCTCCCACCGCTTAGAATTCATGTGTATCAGACACTGAGTGAAATCGATGTGGCGCTGATTACCAATTGTCATGATCAGACTTGAAAATTCAAGAAGAATAAAATAGAGATTTCAAGAAGAATAGAATGAGGGTTAAGATAAAAGAAAGATACACCATGAGAAGATAAGAGTTTTGGGTAAGAATGGCAAACGGGCGAGGCGGGTGCAGATACCCTCTCTCCCATCCTCATAACCACATAAAATTTTTATATCCACCACTACCCACCACCCACAGCGGGCCCGCTTGGTAGCAACCATATTACATAAAACATAAATTCAAGAACAATAATAAACATAAATTCAGGCTCGATCATAAAACACCATAAATGAACCAAATTCTTAAGTACATAAAACAAACCAAAGTCTTAAAATTCTATAAAATTTTAGGATTTATAGAATAGTTTATTAAATTACATCTAAATTCATAATGGTCCAAATTTATATGGCAGGTAGGATGCGGGGCGGGCGGATGCAGGGCGGGTGGGTACGGGGCAGGCGGATACGAGGCGGGTAAGGTCTTAAATCCACCACCTACCCACTACCCACGACGGGTATGACTTTTTACATCCACACCCGCCTACTACCCACCAAACTTATACCCATCCTCACCCTAATTGGGGCAGGTGCGGTGCGAAATCCACGATATTGTACACGTCTACCATCCCTAGTTATGAGAAAAGATAAAAATTTATTGATATTTTCATTCATAAAATAAGGTTTTTTGTCAATACACCCATCATATATATATTAAGTAATTACACAGTACTAATAAAATGATCTCGTGTTTCATTCTTCAGCTTGACTTGGTGAACCTGCCTCACGTGATGCTTGTAATATGTTACGAGTTTTCAACTTTCCTGAACTTCAGTACCAAGGGTCATGACACAACATCGGCCTACTATGACGAGCAGGTTTTCAAGGCCGGCCGGAATGGAGATATGACGACGCTAGGCTACCTCCTCAACAAGCGCATCAAAGACGGGTGCTTCAACGCCCTCAAAACCTTTAGCTTCATCACCGATACACAACCCTCTCTCAAAAACCTTGATCCTTTGATCGAAACGCTGTTTCGCTTAGACAAAGGCATCACGCGCAAGCACGGCTTCGATTTTCTCATCGCACGTCTCTGCAAGATCCAAAGGATCCAAGACTCGCTGCGCCTTGTTAAGATTTTAACTGTGAAGCAAGGATCGGGTTTTCGATTGAACGCCGCCACCTTTCATCCGATCGTGAGCGCACTGGCGAAGAAGAAGAAGACGGAGGAGGCGTGGAAGGTGATGGACCTGATGAGAGACGCCGGAGTTTCGCCGGACGTGACGACGTACAATTTTTTACTGACGGCGTTCTGTTATGAGACCAAATTGACGGAGGCGGTTGCGGTGGTGAAGAAGATAGAGGAGGAAGGGCTGGTGGCGGACGCGCGCACGTACGACGCGCTGGTATTAGGAGCGTGTAGGGCGGGGAAGGTGGAAGGGGGATTGGTGTTGCTGAGCTGCATGATGGACGTTGGACTGCATGTAATGTACTCGACGCATTCGCACGTGATAAATGGGTTGTTGAGGCTGGGCTATTACGACGGGGCGGTGAGGTTTGTGATGTCATGTAAAGGGAGGGGTGAAATGTTGGACAAAGAGAGCTTTGGGGTTTTAGCTAATAAATTGGTGAATTTGGGGAGGAAAAGTGAAGCCATGGTTGTTTTGGAGCAAATGAAGAGACGGGGTATGGGGTTTGGTAAAAAATTGAATGATTTTTATGAAGCTAATTAGCTAGGGTTGGTTTGGATTTTTATAATATAATTTTGATTGATTTTTTTATAACGTTTTTAATGTTTAAAAAGTCGTATCCATTGATAGCGAAAAAATTTAATTTTTAAGGTTTATAGATTAAAATTTTAGTGTTTGTGGTTAGATTTTATGGTTTAAAGTAGGGGCCTGTAAATGAACCGAAAGTTCAGCGAACCGTTCGGCGGGAAGTTCGTTTATGTTTGTTTATTTATTAAAAGAACGAATATGAACAAAAAATTTTGTTCGTTTAATTAAATGAACGAACACGAACAAAGGGCTTGTTCGTTCATTTATGTTCAAGAATGTTCGGTAATCCGTTCGTTTATGTTCATTTATGTCCGTTCGTTTATGTTCATTTAAATTTATTCACATATGTTTAGGGGTGTTCATTATTCGGTTAAACCGAACTAACCGACCGAACCAAAACAAAATTGGTTAATCTATTAGATAATTTTAGGTTTCGGCTAATGATTAAGAGTTTTTTCAAATTTCAATCGATTAATTCAATTTAAAATCGGTTAATTAACAGAATTAATTGAATTAACCAAAAATATTAAATATTTAACAAATTATATATGTTCGTTTGTGTTCGTTTATGTTTATTTATGTTCGTTTATGTTCGTTTACCATTTAAACGAACGAACATGAACGAACACGAACAAGCTACATTCCTTAATGAACGAACACGAACAAGAAATTTTGTGTTCGTTTATGTTCATGTTCGTTCATTTGTTCGGTTAAAGTTAAACGAACGAACATGAACACACCCACATTCGTGTTCGTTCGGTTCGTTTACAGGCATAGTTTAAAATTCAGGGGTTAAAGATTCATGTCAATTGTAGAAGTGAGAAAAAATATTCACGAATGGTACATCAAATAATTATCAAATTAAATAAAATTAATAATAAATAGTACAATTGGAGTCATGGATTTGAAAATTACAGTCCAAACTCCAAATAATAATAATGTTAATAGATTTTCATTAATTTCAGTATGTGGCATTTTATTATTTCAATACTAAAGCCCAACTGAAAATACATTCAATTTCTTTTAACAAATTATCGATTGGACTTTAATTTTGAAATCAAACAAGAGGGACTAAATATCTGTAATTAGAAGTATAGAGACTAAATTTCAAAAGTCTGAAGAGTATAAGTACTAGGGACATAATTAGACCAAAACAAATTATGCAAAAATACTTAATAAATAAATGTGTTCTCACTGCTTATAGCTCAAACTCGATCGATTTTTTTTAAAGTTCGAATTCGATCAAACTAATTATTCATAAAAATACAGTGGACTAAACAAAACCAACGTTAATGCAAAATGGGGTGGTTTTTAACAAATTTATGACTATTTTGGAGACATTCAACTATTTCTGAAATCTCAAGTTTCAATTGAACTAAGGTATTCGTACATCGATTTTCTAGTCTCGATATCGATTTGATAAAAAAAAGAATTTTGCTTTTATCGTAAATAAACTTTTTCATAAGCGGTGTTACCGGTCGTTTATTCCGCGTCCCAGTTCGGAATGTTCGCCGTTGCTTCGTTTACCATCTTCACAAGGGTCACCTACAGACAGTAATTAGAATACATGAAACCGGATCACAATCGAACTACTCATGCATAAACAAGTTTGTATCAGTTACTGACTAAAATGAACAACATATTCAACAAGAAGAATCCCCTCTAATACATTCCAGATACCCTAACCCAGACTTTGCTTTCGACTACCTAATTGTTTTTCTTTGGTTATGAAGCTGAAGTTCGCCTCGAACAAAACTCGAATTTACTACATTTTGACCTGACTTGGCCAACCCAATACATGCTTGTGCAGACACTAGTTTACGGACAAACACTATATTGGCCCCTATGGTCCGTAGCATTTCTTAGCACTGATATTTATAAATACGTACCACACTTTCAGGGACCCCTGGAGGAGGCAAGGGGAGATTTCGTGGAGGTGGTCCTCGTAGATATGATCTCTTGTCAAATCGCCACTCGCCGATTTTACCATATGTTAACTCGCCCTGAAAGTTAAATGACAAGTACATAAAGTTTAGGCAATGTGGAAATAATTTAAAACAAATCAGGTCCATAGTCATAGTGAGAAAAGCAAGAATGAATAATTAAATGCGTAAAAACGGTTTACCTTCATGTTGTAGTCACATCCATAGGTGTAATGAATTATGAAGTTTTTCGCTATATCCACATCCCATGGTGGCTGAATTACAAACAAATAGTAAAACACCATGAAGCACATCAATGAAAACTAAACCGAAAAGGAAAGCTTCATGAAAAGTGAAAACGTTTAGATAATAAGGCGCCACACCTGAAGCATGAAGTCTTTCCGGAGAATGTGTTGCACGCCATGCAACGCTGATGCCACAGCATAAGCATACCTTTGGTTCGTAATACATGTCAGTACCGAAAATCAAGCAAATGATTTAAGATTTTCTAAAACAAACATCCATTCTAACTCTTCATTTTTATTGAAATATGTGTGCCCAACATGCATTCAGACATTGGTGAGGCGGACGCAACCCCATATCCGATACTCTAGCTCTGGCGTGAGTCTAAATATGATAGCCAATACTTACATTTCTAGCACCCATCCAAAAGCTTTATCGGTCTCCGGGTCATCCTTCATTTTTAAAGAGACATTCATCCAAGTAGGAGCAATCTTTTCCAATAAGTCCTGCATACGAAAAATTCACTCAGCATATAGAATCATCTAGTTTTAATCCAACGGGGAAGTACAGAGTCAAAAACCTTATAATAGTCTCGAATCAAAATCTACGACAAACAATAACAATGAAAATGTAAAGGGAATGCCGAGGGTGACAGATACAATCATCCGAGAACATACCTAATAAAGTATTCAATAGTGTAAATCAACAATTAACTGTCTGACAACGAAATTCACAACAAGCCTAATCTATAAATCGGCTAATAAGAAATTTTTACCTTCTTGATAATGACGGGTGAATTGCCGATTGGATCTATATTTGTCACTGGTCCCATCTCCTCCGGGAAAAACTTCCTTAACAGTTTTTCGTTTTCATCCGGCTTAATGTAGAAAAAGGGGAACGCAGCCGGGTATCCTCCACGTGCCAGATTAGGTAGGGGAGTGACAAAAACATGGTCAGGCTCCGCCATCAATATATAGCTGCATCAAGAAAAACGCTTAACATGCTTTTATATACCTATATTTCTCCGAATTTTCAATTTCTCCAAGTACCTATGTCCAACACATTTGGATATGGAGATACTACCTTCCAAGGCACACCAAATACATGGAGAAACTTGGAAGAAAATGCACTCACACCCGAATCCAAGTAACATAATTAAAAATGGATTAAGGTACTACGAAACTGTTAACAAAATCATGATATGTAAAATCACTCACTCTTCTTCAATTGTAGCCTTTTCAAGCCACTGCACAAAAGCCCATGGTCGATTTAAGACGATATATCCCTGAGAAGTGAGAGAAATCTCTTCAGGAACAGTAAACATGATGTGGATAATAGAAATAAAGGCAACCAAGGGAATTTCTGATATCACTAAACAAGAAACAGAAAAATCTTTTGCCAAAAAAAAAAACAAATGTTCAGCGTTCATTAATACAGCTGATGAAAACTTTTATGCATACAAAGAATGCATTCTTTCAAGTTATATCAATCTATAATTGTTTCGATATAATTACGGTTCATGACAACCTACGAGGAATCTAATCCCCTCATAACATAGTGTTCGAAAACTCTTCATTTTCCTATACATAAAAGTGATGCCGAAGATCGGACGACTAACGTTTCTTAGGCTGATCCACGAATTTGCTCGGGTACCAGTACCATCAATAGGATCAATGCCAATAGTCCCTGGGTGCAAATATTTTAAGGCATTATTAGACTGCAGCTTCTTTTGAACTATGTTACTCCGACTCTTTATTTTATTTTCTTATCTAACTTATTTGAAGGTTATCCATTTGATCACAGTGCCAATGGTTCGAAAGAATTCTAAATTCAAGTAACCATTTAAGCACACAGTGCCTACAAATATGAACCTGAAACTTAAGAATACAATATAAAGAAATTTCAGTTTGCTTCTATCAATAATTAATGACTCACTTAAGAAAGTCAACTATCTAGCTGGCCTCAACCGAATCGAAATTCGAAAATACGAACATGTCCATGAAATACCTCCTTTCAAGAAGACAATACTCTTCATCCTTGAAAATAGTACACCCTAATGTAGTTGTTAATTGACTACTTTGTCAACAAAATAGTTCACTTCGTCGATATTGATGACTCAAACTAATAAAATGAAAGTCTGAGACTATTCTAAGCCTTTAAACACATAAAAAAGAAGTTACAACTAATGCAACCAAAAATATAGTAAAGCCAAAAACGTACCCGATCGAGCCCTGCTGGAAGAGGATCAACTATAACAGTCGGAATCTCATCCATCAAGTTGTCAGGACTTCCAGAGTGTAAAATACGAGTGAATCCTCCCATCTCCGATCCAGGCATGTCCTTCTGCTTCTTATACCAATAGTACATGATCCGACACTGCCATTTGCTGTATGGAGCATCAGTAGCTGTTAAGGCAACATGAAAAGGCAGTCTGGCATTCTTCGATTTTTTTACACTTTCGGGGATCTCAATAACTGGATCGATAAACATTCCACCATTGGTGTCGTCTACTATCGGTTTTGAAATAGATCTATTGTGCATTACCATTGTTACCAGGTTGTAAGTGGCAAAGGAAAACCCGAGAACTAATGTAATAAGAAGGAGCGGTGAAGGACTTCCCATGTTCTTTCGCAATATCATTGACAGTTGTAGTCAAACTTAAATGAGGACTCCGATCTCCGATCCTCCAAACTTCTTAAAACGAGCTCTAAACCCGTAAGAGCCCTAACCGGTTATAATTGGAGTTCCATTGTTACAGTTGACTTACAAGAGAATGCAAGCTTGAAAAGCAGCTTCAGAAGAATAACTGCAAATCAATTAGACATGGATCAAGAATCAAACAAAGTTAACTATTTAGAGCAATCTACATGAAATCGAAATCAAGAAAGAAGTTTCATTAATCAGAATATGAAGTACTACTTTGATATCAATTACTGAGATGAAAAACTAAAACAAAGGCTCACAGGCATATCAAAATTCAAGGTACGTTTCAAAGCTATGTTGCTCGGATTCGGGTGTAAACGTTAGATACGAGTACATGTCCCATACAGCTTCAAAGTAGAATGGATTTTCTCCCTTTAAGAATCAAAGACATCCAAAATGAAGAACAAAGAGGGATCCACATTTCCATACAACCAAACAAAATCTTTCAAATTCATCAAAAATCAGTCAAAAAAATCAATGCAGTTGGCAAAATTAAACACTGTTTCTACAAGGATCAAACTTTCAAGCAAAAAAATTCCAAACATACCATACAAAATTGAGATCAAGCAATCTTCAGACATACACAAGAACCAAACATGAAAGTCAAATCAAGACACGCCTAGCAAAATTGAGTTAAGACAACCCACTTACAGGCGCCTTTGTCAGGATATTAGTGAATAAAATAAACAAAAGCCTTGCCACTAGTGAGTACAATTAAAAGCTTTTACTAAATACAAGTCAAACAAACAAACAAAAATAATTAAAGATGGATAAATTAATAAAGATATTGAATTTGAAGAATTCTGATCAGGGAAAATAGGTATTAATTAAAAATTGAGGGGAAAAATCAGAACTTTGACAGCAAAGGAACGGTTTTCAACACACAAACAGGGTAAATAAGAAAAACCCAGATTCAAGTTAAGAACTTTGGAAGTGAACATGGAGTATTTAAAAGCTTACTTAGCTCAAAACCACATGTTCATCTAATGAAATTTACTTGGCATAAACCATAAAACATGGGGGGGGGGGAAATTAAAAAAAAAGGTTTTTAATTATACCATAAGCTTTCTAGAGAGAGAAACTTACGGTGGTATGAGAGAGATTGATTGAAGTCTCGTGCCTGTGGAGTCCAGTCGTTCTAAAAAAAAGAATCTTGAAGTAGGGGTTGGTCAATGTCAATGGTGATTGGTGGGGGTTTAAGTTTAGTTTGTGAGAAAAAAAAGTTGGAAATTACAATAACAATATGGATCAAATATAGAATGGAATCCATGAATACTAGAGTGAATCCATCAAATATAGAATGGAATCCATGAATAAAAGTGAACCCATAAATAAATAATAATCCCATATCGGTCTAAATTATAAACTTATGTTTAAATTTATGGTAAAATTTGAGTTATATGATAAATTTTAAACCGATTCACTCTAAACTTTTATATATGTATCAGTATCAGTGCTACATAAATTATCAGTGGTTTCTGATATCTTCTCTAAAATCGTTTACACTTTTTAAGAATTTTTAATTTTACTGTAAAAAAATTTAACTTTACAAAATAATCCTAAAATAACTCTATTTTATAAAATTATATCTACAAAAAACTCCATAAAAGTAATATATATATATATATATATATATATATATATATATATATATATATATATAATAGAGCGAGACAAATGGATGAAGTGGAGGATGCCAATTGTGAAACAATAGTTGACTTCTACTAAAATAAATAAATTTATAAACCTTAAAATAAATAAATTTGTATAATTTAAAATCTATACAGCATGTATTGTGTGTCGAATAATTTTCATTTTATCTAAGACTTTTGTTTTTTAGAAAAACCTAATTTTTTTTATATTTTTATGAATTTTGATTAAATTTATGTATATATATATATTTTGCATTGTTAAATCATTTAACAATGCAAAATATTTGTATGTAAATTTATATTGTTAAATCATTTTGATAATATCAGGCCATCCCCTCTTTGTAAAATCCTACCCACCTTACTATCACTATCCAAAAACATTAAATCATAAAGTATTTGTATGTAAATTTATATTTTTTGTGTTTAAATCTTAATTAATGGGTTTTAGATGTTTTATTTAAAATTTATCTAAAAATAAAAGGATAAAATATTATTTTTATCGTTTAAAAATGTAAATTTTACATCTTTTATAGAATGAATTGATATTTGACTAATTCTCTAAGAGATTTAAAATTATAAATGTCAATATTTTCTAATATCTTATATATAACTATAAAATTAAAATTATAAACATAAGTTGTTGGGTTATGAGGTGCTCGATTCCTTCAACCGATCTTGCTCACTAAGTGGTAGAGAGGTGGAATTTTGGGTGGATTTGATGTGGAAGCTAAAATATAAATGACACAATAATTTTAGAGTGGTTCAATCTTCTAACCAAAGTCTATATCCACTACCTTAGCTTCCCACTAAGAATTTCTAATCAATCCACTATTGATTCGTCCCCTTTTCTAGGCTTAGGAGGAAACTCTTATACACTGATCAAGCTTTCTATCCAAAGCCTTGATCAAACCCTCTTTACAAAGAGAAAAGATAAGCAAACTTAAATCCCTCTAATAGGTGATTGTTTGCACAAATAAGCTCTCACCCAAAACCTAAAACACTTGAGCAAATTTGACAAATTTGGCTCACTAGTGTTTGTCTATACAAAGAAATGACAATTTAAGTACAAAGATAATTCTTGATCATTTGTTGATTGACAATTGAAGCATTAACCATATCTTGATGCTTGGAGGTCCCTTTTATACTCTTTAATGAGTTTGTAGCCGTTACTAGCCGTTGGGATTGAATTGGAGCCGTTGAGGACTTTAATTCCCACCATAAATGCAGTTCTACTGCTACCCGTATCGAAACGCTCGAACCTGTTTCGATACGCTCCTCAAGTAGAAAGAGCTGTTGCAACACCCATATCGAAATGTTGATGACCGTATCGAAACACCCGTATCGAAACGCCTAGTACCGTATCGAAACGATCTGCATTTAAATGTTAGTTGGGAAATAGCCGTTGGGGGTTTATGACCGTTGTGGTCGATGCCACGTAGGCGTATCGAAACGACATAGCATGTATCGAAACGCTAGGCAAAAACCTCATCCAAAAAAGACTCGTTTCGATACCCGTATCAACACGTTTTGACACTGGAAGACACCGTATCGAAACACCTAAGAGTTTTTTGATACACCTGGATGGTTTTGTTTAATTTGACTTTGAAAACATGTAAAAACCTTTAAAGAACATCCCCTAAATATAGTTTCAAGTTATTTGGACTCTGAAAATAGTTTTGAATTCTTTTTAAAACAGTCCAAAATATTTTTTCAATTATTATATCAAAACATTAGTTCTACAATCTCCCCTTTTTGATATAATAAAACTAACTTGAAAAATTGTTTGGGATTCTCCCCTTTAAGTTTAAAAATGTGAATAAGATATTAAAGATATGAAATCAAATAAAGCTCCCTATTATTCATTTGAAAATCTAATTTTTCAAACTACATTTCTCCCCCATTTTTGTTATATAAAAAAGAATTCAAAATACTTTTAAGTTCAAAATAACAATAGAGGTAAAAAAAGTTTGACAAAAATAACAATTTGGTTTTAAAATGGCTCCCCCTAACTCAAAGCATCATTAAAAATGTTAGTCCAACATATATAAAAATAAATCAAATAAAAATAAAAGCAACTAGATTTTACCACACTTGAACTCAAGGGAGGATGTGAAGCCTTCCTTCTTCAAGTGTTTTTCCTTGTGTGCATGGAGCTCCCCCTCATTGATTGGACTTGTTGAACATCTCCATCACACCTAGCAAAAGACAATCAAGTGATTTTTGGTATCAATATTGCTTTGGATCCATAAACATTAGTAGCACAAACTTTAGTCCCCTTATGAATCTATTTTTCAATGTCATCCTTTTAATTGAAGTACTAAGTCCTTTTGGGACCCAAATACTTCTAAAACATTTTCTTTTACAAATCTAAGGGCACTAGATTGTTTTACATAAAAATTTGATTTTTCAAAATTTTTTTTTTGAAGTTCATTGGAAATCAAATCATTTTCTTTCTAAACTTTAAGAAGCAAATTTTGTAAATCAAAACATTTTTGTTCAAACTCTTTCAATTTTGCTTTAAGTTCAATATTTGTTTTGGAAAGCAAATCATTTTCAATTTTTATTTTTGAAATCAACTTTTTATTTTTGAAAAATGATGTCTTACAACTCATCAAAAGCATATGAATTTGAAATAGACGAGTTAAAAGTTACCTCCCCTCATTGAGGGTCATCAAGGATAGGTGAGCTACTTCATCATTGGTGGAGTCTTCATCGCTCCATGTGGCTACATATGCTTGCTTTGAAGATGATCCCCTCTTGTTGGACTTGTGGGATTCTTTCATCTTCTTCCTCGATTCATGCTTAGAATTTTACATTTCGATCTTCATGAACCGAGTAAATTTGTTGAAAAGATAGGTCATCTCTTCATCTTCACTTTCCTTCTCACTAGAATATTCATGATGACAGGTGGAGGACTTGAGAGCAATGGCATTTGTGTTGATGCCAAGCCCTTTGAACTTCTTCTCCCTCATAGCTCTAATTTGTTCCCTCTTCTTCTTTGTTTTTCTTCATGATTTGATGAGTAAGGAGTGACCCTATGAGTTCATCAAGCTTCAAGATCTTCAAATTCTTGGCTTCGATGATGGCGGTCCTCTTTGAGTCCCAAGACTCGGGAAGTGAGTAGTGAGATTCCGGACAAGCTTTTCTTCCGGGATAACTTCTCCATAGCCTTTGAGACCATTGGTGATAGTGGAGAACCTATCAAACATCTTCTCGATGTTCTCTTCTGCATCCATCTTGAAGTTCTCATATTCTAAGGTGATGAGCCCAATCTTGGTCTCCTTAACTTCATCAGTCCCCTCATATGTGACTTCAAGTTTGTCCCATACCTCCTTGGCACTCTCAAAAGAAGACATCTTCTCATAGATGGTTGGGCTAAATGCACAAAAGAGGATGTGCAAGGCATTACAATTTAGCTCCATCTTCTCACAATCGTCGGCACTCCACTTCTCTTTGCTTCGTTGAGGCACGAACGGACCATCTTCAACTATATCCCATAGCTTGTAGTCTCTTGACTTAATGAAAAACTTCATCTTTGTCTTCCAATGGACATAGTAGGTTCCGTCGAAGAAGGGCGATTTGCCGATGGATTGCGTCATTGAGCCGGTTGTGTGAAATGATGATCGAGCTTGCCGGATCTTCTCAATAGGATGTTAATCCTCTTCGATTGATCTAAGTTCTAATACTAATTGTTGGGTTATGAGGTGCTCGATTCCTTCAACCGATTTTGCTCACCAAGTGGTGGAGAGGTGAAATTTTGGGTGGATTTGATGCGAAAGCTAAAATATAAATGACACAATGATTTTAGAGTGGTTCAACCTTCTAACCAAGGTCTACATCCACTACCTTAGCTTCCCACTAAGGATTTCCAATCAATCCACTATTGATTCGTCCCCTTTTCTAGGCTTAGGAAGAAACCCTTATACACCGATCAAGCTTTCTACCCAAAGTCTTGATCAAACCCTCTTTACAAAGAGAAAAGATAAGCAAACTTAAATTTCTCTAATAGGTGATTGTTTGCACAAATAAGCTCTCACCCAATACCTAAAATACTTGAGCAAATTTGACAATTTTGGCTCACTAGAATTTGTCTATACAAAGAAATGACAATTTAATTTAAGTACAAAGATAATTATTGATCATTTGTTGATTGACAATTGAAGCATTAACCATATCTTGATGCTTAGAGGTCCCTTTTATACTCTTTAATGAGTTTGTAGCCGTTACTAGTCGTTGGGGTTGAATTGGAGCCGTTGAGGACTTTAATTCCCACCATAAATGCAGTTCTGCTGCTACTCGTATCGAAACTCTCGAACCCGTTTTGATATGCTCATCGTAGAAAGAGTCGTTGCAACACCCGTATCAAAATACTAATGGGCGTATCGAAACGCCTAGTACCGTATCGAAACGATTTGCATTTAAATGTTAGTTGAGAAATAGCCGTTGGGGTTTATGACCGTTGTGGTCGATGCCACGTAGGCATATCGAAACGACATAGCTCGTATCGAAACACTGGGCAAAAACCTCATTCAAAAAAGACTCGTTTCGATACCCGTATCGAAACGTTTTGACACTGGAAGACACCGTATCGAAACACCTAAGAGTGTTTCGATACACCTGGATGGTTTTGTTTAGTTTGGCTTTGAAAACATGTAAAAACCTTTAAAGAACATCCCTAAACATAATTTCAAGTTATTTGGACTTTGGAAATAGTTTTGAATTCTTTTTAAAACAGTCCAAAACATTTTTTTAATTATTATATCAAAACATTAGTTCTACATAAGTCAACAAATTCATCTGAAGTAGTCATCATAGAACACATAACAAATATTATCGTAATAAGTTATAATGATTATTGAGGATTGAGAGAATTTGTATTGTAAAATAATAAAAATGTTGTATTGTTATGTTGCATTTTGCCATAAGTTACTCAAATCCAAGACTAATAAAGATAACAATTTTTTTCCGCAAGACAAGTTAGAGGATTAACATGTCACATTTTTTTCAATACTGTTAAATTAATTTAAATAATGGAACTAAATTCCAATCCCGATCTAGGTAAAAAAAATAAGGGTAAACTATATAAATAATCACCAAATTTTTAGGGCAGATTTATTTTGGTCACCGTACTTTTAAAATATTTGATAAGATTATCCAATATTTAGTTTGATTTCAATATAGTCACCGAATTTTTAATTCACTTTTAATATGGTCTCTCATGTTACCTTTCGTTAGAAGATTACTTTGGTTTTCATTTGTTTCATTAATAAAAAATGAGTAAACTACAATAATCATCACTCAACTTTTTTTTACTCCTATTTTGGTACTAGATTTTAATTTTTTTTAATTTAATAACTTAACTTTCGAATTCTTCATATTTTGACCACTCTCAAATGACATATTTATACAAATAAAAAAATTCGATTAATCATTAAAAAATATTTTGGTTAATTGGTAAATTCAGATTATTTAATTCGCGATCTTATATTTTACTATTTCAATTAGATAATCAATTAACCAATTAACTGAAATATTTAATTATGGAAATGATTTTTTACTTTGTTTATTAAAATATCAAATACGATAATATGGTAAATTTAATAATTGCTCGATTGTGATAAAAGTGTAAAAACAACTAGAAAGTCAAAATTTTGAAAGTTCACACTTATTAATCCTACCTAGAGCCAAATCTTTTTTTTTTTTTTTAAATCAGAAGGGTATCGAAATCACTAGACTATAAGATATTGTAATGCATAAAATTTAAAAATATTGTATATAATATATCATATCAATTAATCTATTTTGCTTAAAATTGTGAATCGTAACCGAATCGAAATAATTTATTTTAAAAAATTTGTACCAGAATCGGGTTTGCTTAATCCTTAAAAAATATTTTGGTTAATTGCTAAATTCAGATTATTCAATTCTCGATCTTATATTGTACCAATAAAATCGGATAATCGATTGACCAGTTAATTTGAATATTTGGTTCGAGTGATAATTTTTTTACTTTGCTTATTAAAATATCAAATATGGTAATATGATAAATTTAATAAGAAAATTAAAAAAATCATTATCCGAATTTTTTTTAAAGATTAATCGAATTTTTCTATTTGTATAACCATGTCATTTGAGAGTGGTAAAAATATAAACAATTCGAAAGTTAATTTATTAAATTAAAAATTGTTAAAATTTAGTGACCAAAATAAGTGTGAGAAGAAAGTTTAGTGATGGCTGGTGTAGTTTAACTATTTTCTATTAAGAAAAAACGAAAACAAACGTCATCTTCTAGCGGGAGATACCGTATCAAATTCAAACTAAAAGTTAAATGATCTTATCAAATATTTTAAAAGTACGTTGACCAAAATAAATATGACTTAAAAGTTCGGTGATTATTGGTGTAGTTTACCCAAAAATTAAGGAACAAAAGGAGAAAACGCCATAGTTTAAGAACTAAATTTGAATAACACTTCTAATGGAATTCATTAAAAAAAGCTCTTAACTCAAATATGGGTACCAACAAATCGAATACGCCTTTGTTTAAACTCGTTTATTTATTTTAATAAAGGAATAACATACTAAGGATCTATAAATAGTTGGTCGACCACTACATTCATTTTTAAAAGTTTTGGAATCAAAAGCTTGAACACCACCAACATATGTTGATAGTACTACGAATAAATAATCAAATATTTATATGCCATCTAACTGTAAACATACATTTTGAGTAATCTCATTCAAAATAAATAAAAGAAAAATGAGGCAGCCTCAAATCAATTCACCCAAGGTGATCTTCCTTAGGTACTCTAGCTGCTCCACTTCTCCTTCAAGTTCCTCCCACTGACAACACAAGACAACAAATAATATTACTTAAGACTTAGATGTGAATGTCGGATTTCGATATATGTTGGACACATGTATGTTCAACATTTTTTACAGTCATATCCCCATTCCCGAAACCGATGCCCGAATATGTCATACATAGATGTTTTATACGCACACTTCATGCAAAATGAAGCAGGGTAATCAGTGTTTCAAGTCTTGAATGTGAATATATGTACAAGGACTCACCTCTTGGTAAGACAATGATACAAACTTCCAACCAGAAGCAGCAATATGTCGCCGTTTTAAGACGGTATGCCCTAATGGTGTTCCTGTAGAGATTCAGAAGATCATTGGATGCATCAAGAATCAAGATCAGGCTAAAGTATTGTATATAAACAGTCTGTGTATTATGGTCAAGAGTGCAATTTAGTCATCTTATTATAGAACAAAGTAATTCAATCTAAGGGCGTAATCAAGCCGAGCCAAGTTCAAGCTATAAAGCTCAATCTAAATATATATATGTTATACGCTAACACGAGAAGGGTATAAGAATTGTCGAAAATACTCACCAGTATTCCTTGAGAAATGTGTTGGTCCATCAATCTCCAAAGCAACCTTTTGATCAACAAGAACAGCATCAACCGTGTAG